>VTPC01000929.1:263876-407253 GCA_011009095.1 Ignelater luminosus
GTTCGCGGCTTACTAGATATTTGCTAAAAACGAAATTATCTTATTTTTTTTTAATAAAAAGCTTTTCCCCACTTAGTGTGCCATCGCTTTAAACATATGAAAGTCATTGGTTTTTGTCAGATAAATTACATTTGTTATGTAAATTGCTAAAACAAAACAAAAGACGCTTTTAAGACAATTTACTGAGCATTCACAGATAACATCAATTAAGCATCTAATGCCCCATAAAAGCGTATTTATTTTGTTTTGGCAATTTTTGCATAACATATGAATTTCTTTGATAAAACTCCACGACTTTGTGTGTTAGATGTCATGGCACACTATGATGAAAACTGATTTTCACTGCATAACTCGGTAAAACAAAAGAGTAGCTATGTCAAACCATGTATCATTGAAAAGCATTTAAGGCGTGCAGTTCAGTAATATAGAAATCAAGTTCCATTAGAAACCATTTCGATTTACGTTTCACCGCCGAAATAAAACAAAAGACAATTGCGAAAATAATTTTTTTGTGTTTCGGAGTAAATTCTCTAAAACGCCCTCTTTGCTGTTCTTTTCTATCTTTGCTCGTTCCTGAGATATTTCACTTAAAAAAAAAAATAATTTCGTGTTTAGCAAATATCGAGTAAGCCTTGAACTTTTTTGAAAAAACAAAAGCATAAGTAAACTGATCTCCAAAATAGCCAAAACTCTTCTAATTTAACCGACTTCGTATCTCTTACAATTTCCGAGATCCCAATAGTGAGCATCGAAATTGGGACACACTGTATTGAAAATTGCGTGGTACCAGGTTATTGTCTAATATGAATCTTTTTTATCAGAAATTCCAGTCTTCTGTTCTGAAACATCAGTAAAGAGTCCATCCTATGGTTAAGGGGGAGACAATATCAATACCCCAAAAGTTAGTAAATGATCTTGATGTTACTTAGGTGGGTTAACTGCCATTAGACAGACTAATCTAATACGAACTTGCGAGATGTGCAATACTTGAAAAGGGCATTGTGAAGACTGGCAAGTGAAGCAAGAAAACCTCAGAGGATTATTGAGCTAGTTTAGGCACATGCCAAGAATGTCAAAGTCAAAGAAAAAAAAACTCGGTGGGAAATGAAAAAGTATGAAAGCTTTTAACTAGTTTATTAAGAGAGGAATTTTAACACAGTATTGAGCCATCTCTGTATGCTTTATAAGTTAAATAGACTCTTTCCTTCTTTAATCTGATTAACCTAGATGTTAAGCTTTTACATAGTGAGAATGGCTGCTCATTGCTATAAAGTTCCAGCTGCAGCTGTATCTATTAGTTAAAGTGTACCTGCCATTTGTCTAGTCTCCGTTCAAGAAAAGAGTAAATAAATTAAGGGAAAGAGTTTTGGTACAATTAAAGGTGAGTTGTGATTTACATAAAATACATTTTCATGACTAAAGAGAACTGTCAAAGATGCAAAAATGTAGTAATGATGACCCTTAGTACCTTACATGCATCCTAAAGTAATTTTTTTAAAAGTCTCTTAGTAAGCGAGTTATTCAATGATATCAAAACCAAGTAGGCGTTTCATTTAAAAAGATGCACGTCTGTGGTTTATATTTGAACATTTTCTCATCTTTGATTTTTGATATTCGATTGCAATGGAAATTTCCGTTCTAAACGAATATGTAGAAAGCCATGGATTATGTCGAAGAAGCAAAAAGAGGAATAAATCGATCTCCAGACTAGGCATTTTCCTTCCCATTTAACTTGCTTGCTTTCTCTTATAGTTGCTCGAGATTATCCTAGTGGTGAGCTTTGAAGTTTGAACTTTTGTGTATTGTAATTTATGAGAATGATAAAATGTATGCTGAGGTACATGCAACGGATAAAAGTGTAGAAGTTTAAATCCAAGAAGGTCAAGCAACATAAGATACAGAGACATTTGTGTGTGTTGTCAACAGAATGTACATTTTCAGAATTGATGTGCTAAAAAACAAATGATAATTTAAACTAATGGAAATTAGAAACGCCAAGCCGCAGTTTTAAGACAGATGGGGCAAGCGGAAATAATATTGTGCAACTAGCTCTAAGTTAATTACCACAATCACTTTTTATTTCATTGAATTATATTCTGCATAGCAGCAGCAAATTTAATTTGAAAGATTTTGTTTCCTAAATCTTCTTTGAAATAAAAGGATGATGTACCTAAAAGTTCTTTATTAACTGGCTTGTATTTTCTAAAACAAAATTATTTTCTTCAACATCACGTACATGTTTAAATGATGCTCAGTAAGTGCCTTCTACGTTAGGGACAATAATGAATGAACAGTTCATGTAACCTAATCGTCACTAATCAAGCAGCAACAATTTCCCTTGTATTATCCAAGTATTATCTACTAATTAATCGTGAAAAGAGGCTTAGAATTTTGAAGCATTCTTGAAAATGATTTAATTATTGTTTAAAAGAAATCTCAAAATATAATTTAACTTATCAGATAGATTAGATATTAAAAACACAATAAATGTTGACTGAAACATTTATCAAAATTTAATGTTTTTTTTTTAGTATATAATCTCCTCGGAGTAATTTTTGCAAATTTTCCGTGGCCCGCCCTAATTTTTTTTAATATCTAAAACAACTGTGTCATAACCGCCAAAATAGTAGTCGTCACATCGTTACCATAATGAGTTTAGTTTTAAAAATGGTCGCGGAGATGCACGCGCGATTATCCAATTTATAATTCAAGGTGAAGTTGAGGGATTAATAATATAAATAGAAGTTAGACACACCTTTATTTTTGTTTCGTTTTGTTGGCGTTCTACGAAAATTCGCGTTTTACGGGCCCTAGACGAACGTAGTACGCAGTCAGTATAGAATAGAGATGAGATATGGTTTAGCAATAAAGAAACGTCAATTTGATATTTATAGTTGCTTTTTTAAATTTTATTTTCAGTGGTGGTGTGCACACGCGGGCTTGTTTTAAATCGGCACCAATTATCATTGATTTACAGCAAATATATCGGAACTTTATGCTTTCCTGTCGTTTTTGACGTCTTCCGTTGTTTTGAAACTCATACATACCAGCACAGCGTCTTTTCAGAAGGAGCGTCGCGCACGCTCTTCGACGTCTTCTTATTAGCAGATTTAATTCCCATCACTTTACGCGCGGAACTTCTAACGCTTGCAGCGCTAATCTTTTTATACTGGCGCGAATTTTAAAATTATTTACATATCACATTCGGATCTTAATTAAGTAGTTTTTCAACGTTTTCAAGATTTATGTTGTAATTGTTTGCGTAATTTTCGTTCCCAGCATTGTTTAAGAACCTTATGGACCTTTGTTTAGTGATCAAATTTGTGTTTGTGGTGGTTATCAGTTTGTTTCCGTTGGTATTTGATATTTCCACTTGTATCGCATGAGTGCATTTATTTAGAAGTTAGTGTTTGTCGTCACTTCCCTTGGTCAAGTAATACGTGTGTAGAATATTACTTCTCCCCTAGTATGTTATCAGAGAATAAAAAAAGAGAAGATTGTCCTTGGCTGGGACTTAATTTGGCGTGTGTGAGGATACTTCAGCTATACTGCAAAGTGTTTGAACAACCTGAACTGTTTAAAATTGCCAGGTTTGTAGGGCAAACATGATATTGTTTTTATTAGATAACAGGTTTGTTAACTTGTAGTTAGTAGATTTATGTTTATTGCCGAATGTGTACTAGAAAAGTTTATTAAAAAGAATTGCTGTCTTTTATTGTTCGATAACTTTTGTCGCACATAAGGGTTTTTACCATTCAATAAAGTTCAATAGACCTTCGTCTAAATTTTTGAACCAATTGTTCTATTTCAAGTAAGCATGGTCAGTTCTTTAAACATGTACGTCACAGAGTGATTTATAAAAATGGAGTTTATAAATTCTTCAAATCTTAATTGTCTGTTTAATAAATATAGTTTTTATGGTAGCATAATAAATGTTAATATGTGCGTTACAGTAGATATTGACGTTTACGTCGGTAAACATATCAAATACGAAACGTAAAGAAGAAAAAAATGAGCTTGTCAAAACCCACGAGTTATATTCTGGCACGTTTCCATTTCTTAATACTCGTGTCGTCACTTTCCCTTTAATTCACAACAGTCGAACCGAAATGAAGACCCAGTTGAACGAACTGCACTGTTTTATATGAGTGTGCTAATTATCGGCAATGGTTTATTTTCATTTGAAGCGGTTTATTTTCGAAACCTGCAACAAAATCTTGCCGATTCTTTTTGACCGCGTGTAAAACTCGAGGGTCAAATTATATACAGCCAAAGATATTGAAAAATATTGCAATGTCGATTTTAAATTGCCGCCATCGGTCACTTTTAAGCCGTTTCTTTTTCTTGACAGATCATTTTACGGAATGAAAAACGTTTATAACGTCTAAGCCAAGATAAACTTCAATGAGTTATTTTAAATTATTAGCGAATCTAGGTGATTAATTAAAGCGTTGGTTGTAGTTTTGCCCAAATTTTTGTTATTTATCATCGTGGAATAAGCATAATTCAGATTAGTCACAATATGAGCAATATTTTGTTATTATTCGATAATGTCAACATTGAAATTACGAGAAATTTCATTAAACATTGTATAATCCGTTATCTAGTACAAATATGCCGAAGAGTGAGTTACAAGCTTAGAGTATACAGTTAAAGCAGCAATTCCGATTGAAATAATAATTGACTGTTGTTAGTAATTTAGAAATTCAATCGTTTATAATTTTACCTGCTTCCTTCTTGTGGAAATGAATGAATGACAAGGTTATAAATCGCTTTTGGAACCTTGTATGCTGTATTTGGCGTAGCTCTAAATGGTGTAACAAATTCAAAAACGAATAAAATTCGAAGGAAATATTTATACGTGCACTCCATGATAAAAGGGGATAAACACGCAAAACATAATAATATTCGAATATTTGAAATTCTGTATAATCCTTTTACTAGAAATAAAATGGTTATGCTGCTACTTCCAACAAATTTAAATACGATACGTTAAACCTTATGTGCATTAGTTATGGCAAAAAAGCTTGAATTGTCCCTGAGCTTTCTGCATTCCAACATTTATTAAAAATGAAATCTGTTCATCTTTTCTTTGATTAGGTTTCTTTCTTTTTTCTCTAAAAAAATATTTTCTTCTACGTAACTTCCTTCAATTTATCACAGAAAGCTGTTTTCGGTTCTGCATCGTTAGTAAAGAACCTATCATAAGTTCAGGGGGAAACAATTTTAATGTTCAATGGTTATGGAACTACGTTAGCGCTATGCCTATTTAAATATGTCTTGTAGATAATATCCAAAACTTCTTTCTGGGTATTAGGCTTTTAAGGTTCGTTTTTTTGTCTTTAAATCTCGTAAATTAAATAAACGCAACTAACTGTGGGGCTCCGATTATCACCATCTGTTGCTTGTATCGGTATCACTTGCATCTCCACTGCCTTAACATTGTACAGCAACACAAAAGCTTGCTCTCCAGATTCGATTGATTATTAATTCATTATTTTCGCCACCGCGACTCTACACGTGATCGATACACTCCAACAGAAGGAAGGGAAAAGTTTTCTGCTTGGAACGCTTGAATTTGTAAGGAATTGATATGTTAGCATGGCGGTGGAACAAAACAAAAAGCACATCCTTGAGATTATCAGAACCTACTCTCACTTCCTACAAGGAAACCCAAAAAGAAAACAACCATCCGCCTGCTCTCTTCATAAGGCGCGCCGATAACCTATCAACCCAAACATCCCCAACAGAAGATTTTTTAATACCACATCAATTGGTAGAATTAACAAACGAGGTCTACTTGGGAAGTGCGTTTGCTAATATAATTAGAAATGATCTTGATTCCTTCGAAAGAAGAGTGTAATGGTCGGAAATTCCCCTTGTAGATACGCACCTTGAATTCATGACGGAATGATACGTGAGCATAGTTTCGAGATTCTCAGAATCCCATCTATACTTCCGAGAAGTAAATCCAAAAGGCAACACAAGCTGATCGCTGAGTTGATGGACGTCCCATTTGACATCTCATCTTATACAGGGTGTCCCCAGATCGACTTAACAATAGGTGTGAAAGGCAAAAGCATTTTCGAGTTGAAATTTGAGCCTGTGGGGATCAGCCCTGCTTGATTAGAAACTAACTTGCGCCACATTTTTATTTTTGAAATACCAAGCAGGCTTTGATAGGTATCAAAAACTTATTTTTGGTGTAGGTAAAGTACCTTTTCCGTGAGATATATCGAGAAATTCTATAGGCAAAAGTTGTTCAAAATGAAAATTTTTGCCCACATACCAAATTTGAAAACAATGGGCACAATTTGATTTTTCACTTTTTTTAAAATTTTACAATGAATTTAAAAAAATAAATTTTATTAGTACTACTAATTACAGATTACAGCAAGGTTTACTCTATGTAATTGCCATCTGACCGAACACATTTTTCAAGACGAACTTTAAAGTCGTGGCAGTTACAGAGTAAAACACAATTTTAAAAACTCAAATTGTGCCGATTGTTTTCAGATTTGGTATGTGGGCATAAATTTGCATTCTGAACAACTTTTGCTGATAGAATTTCTTGATATATCTCACGGAAAAGGTACTTTACCTACACCGAAAATAAATTTGTCATACCTTTCAAAGCCTGCTTTTTCAAAAATTAAAATATGGCGCAAGTTAGTTTGTAATCAAGCAGGACTGTTCCCAAGAAGCTTAAGTTTCAACTCGGAAATTTTTTATCTTTCACCCGTATTGTTAAGTCGATCTGGGGACACCCTGTATACAGATAAACCACTCACGACGAGCTTACTCAGTTAGCGGTCTTTGTGCTATGGTCGCATTCGGAAGGTCCAGGGATTAATTTTCGAGTTGGCTGTTCTCATTAATGCTTTACCGTGGTTTTCTTTAATGGTGAAGGCAAATGTCGGAACCCCGTCAACCATCACCAGCGTCTTCCACATCCAGTAACTTGTTCCGTTCTGCCACGCTTCAACGCAGAGCGAACACCATCTCTGTCAAACTGGTATTCGCAACCCAAAAACCCAATTTATTGAGCTACCCCAATCGAGGAAAAGTAAAACTCTTGCATTGGTTGAATTTGCTTGCTTCTGGTAGGCTACATTTAATGCAGTCCGTCTTTAAGATTTGGGCCTTAATTTTGAAATGGATTGGATTTTCCTAGTTGAAAGGGCTTTTCAAGTTGGATGAAGTTTTGAACTGTTCATGCTTGTTGAGCTGTTTTTCGAGCTGCAGGGCTGCTTCGAGTTACTTTCTTTTCTAGAAGTCTAAATTTCTTCTTTTTATTTAATGTCGTAACGCAACGTCGCCATTTGTTATTCATTTTGATTTTAAAACCTTCGAAATTGTAACGCAAGTAACAGCCAGATTACACCGGCAAAAATCTTTCACGATTATATTTTTAAATGGATCGGAGTGGGCTTGACATTTAAAAGGTTTTATGATATTGAAGCTTATATCGAACATTCTGGCTTTTGATCCAGTCTAGTTTTTCTAATCACTTCTAACAAATTAGGCTTTTTGAACCGATTGATCATGATCCGTAGATTGGAGCTTTTGCGCTAATTCAATCTTATAGGTTTTGCAAAGAGCGTGTTGTCTGGTTCTTTAGAGTATACCAAGTTTAAAACAGTCGAGTAGGGCCTGATCGGTTTGAAAAATCTTGATCCGTAGCTTAGAATCTGGAACGGGGAATGCCCAATTGTATATAGTAAATATAGAGAGGGAAAGGTTAGGAAACTCTGCCTTGCTCAATTGGTTTAGAATTAAGTAATATTTTTTAGAATGTATGGAATGGGCCTATTGGTCAATCAATATGGTTTAGTAAATTATTGTCTAAAATAGTTTGTCTAAACCAATTTATTACATATTGCACAAATATTTTTGCTTCCACGAGATTTCATCGTTTTGTTCGTCTTAACCATTCTGATGCGCTTATATTGCTCTGTTGATCACTTTCAGATCAATCAAAGTTACGAATCACTGTAAGAACCGCCTTGGTCGAGACCGGTATAACTTCTTCCCGTTAATTGTCAATAAATGTAGTACGAAACCAAGCAATATCAGGTCTTTATAATATTTTTGAATTCCAAAACACTTTAGTAACTTAGGCGTTTTTACTGACTTTTAAAATTAAATTTTTTCTAATGAGGCTACCCAGAATGCTTTCACTAATTTACAGTAACTTTTTCAAGAAAATAGCTTTGATATCTAAACTGGACAACAATTGGTCTAGACGCAAAGGTCATTGCTGGTTTCTAATCGTTAGATAGTTTAAATCCATTTTGCTGTTCATACCTTAGCAACCTCAACCATGTAAAAACTCATCCGCATTGTTGTTCAATATTTCTATTTTTTATCTTCGAACTCAGTTAGGTGATCTATCAATATCAGATAATGTAGCAGCATTAGAAGCTACTGGAAGTTGTCACTTAAGTTGATCTTTTCTCTAATGTCAAATCTTCCTGAACATGAACAGCGTGGAAGTTGTGTTGGTGTCTTGCCGCTTTTGTGTTCATTCTGCTATGAATACAATAAAAGAGAAGAATATAAAGATTTCTTGTTCAAAATAGGTGTTGTACGGTATCAAACGAAAATTGGCCTTTATATGCTTTTTACAAGTCCCGATAAGAGATACTGAAAATTTAAGAATTCAGAGAAATTACTAATTGCGTTTCTCGATCACCCAGTTTAAGAAAATTTATTCTCGAAGAATACCTTTGTGAAAGTGCTACAATAAAAGAATCTCTTTTATTATACAGTGTGTCCACATTTCGATGCTCGCTATTGGGATCTCGGAAATTGTAAGAGATACGAAGCCGGTTAAATTAGAAAAGATTTGGCTATTTTGGTGATCAGTTTACTTATGCTTTTGTTTTTTAGAAAAGTTCACGGTTTACTAGATATTTGCAAAAAACGAAATTATTTTATTTTTTTAAGTTAAATATCTCAGGAATGAGCAAAGATAGAAAAGAACAGCAAAGAGGGTGTTTTAGAGAATTTACTCCGAAACATAAACAAATTATTTTCGCAATTGTCTTTTGTTTTATTTCGACGGTAAAAAGTAAATTCAAATTTTTTCTAATGGAACGCCTACTTGATTTCCATATTACTAAACTGCACGCCTTAAATGCTTTTCAGTGATACATGGTTTGACATAGTTATTCTTTTGTTTTACCGAGTTATGAAGTGAAAATCATTTTTCATCATGGTATGCCATGACATCTAACACACAAAGTCGTGGAGTTTTATCAAAGAAATTAATTTTTTATGCAAAAATTGCTAAAACAAAATAAATACGCTTTTATGGGGCATTAGCTGCTTATTTGATGCTATCTGTGAATACTCAGTACAGTATCTTAAAAGCGTCTTTTGTTTTGTTTTAGCAATTGTTACATAACAAATGTAATTATATCTGACAAAAACCAATGATTTTCATATGTTTAAAGCCATGGCACACTAAGTGGGAAATGCTTTTTATTTTAAAAAAAATAAGATAATTTCGTTTTTAGCAAATATCTAGTAGCCGTGAACTTTTTTGAAAAAAAAAAGCATAAGTAAACTGATGTCCAAAATAGCCAAAACTTTTCTCGTTTAACCGACTTCGTATCTCTTACAATTTCTGAGATCCCAATAGTGAGCATCGAAATTGGTACACACTGTATACTTGGAAACCCCTTCAGTATTATTGTAATTTGTAATCATTAATAAACCAGAAGAAAGAAAATATCAAAATGTATAGAGCGTTTCAGTTAAAAAAAAACACGAAAAATTAGTGTAACACACTTTTATGAAACACCCTGTATAGTAGAGAATAATTTTTAAATATAGACATAATCATCTTGCACAACTTCCTTGTAGTTGCATTTTTCCGGTATTTCTTCAAATAACGACGCTATCCTCACTTTGTGTATCGTTGATACTCACTGTATAACACAGGTTATGAAGTCAAATAATAAGGTTATGGTTTAACGTTCTTTCTAGTACTGTTATATAAAATAAAAAAGAAATGAGAAATCTTCCAGCAAGATATTTTTTAACAATAGACCAAAAATAAAATTCGTTTGTAGAATAAAGGAATCTTCAAGTGACAAGCTCTAAAGGACATCACAAGCTTCACTTATTAGTCGTGTACCTCATATAATAGACAGTAATTTCGTACCCTCGTTAAATCTGTAATAAACCCAGAATCTTGTCAGCACAGCTGTTGGTGACCCATGTTTTGAAAGCTACTGTTCTGGTGCCCGTCCACTCCATTCCACTTAACTTCACTCGCTCCGCTCCTAATGTAGTGGCTGTCCAGCTTTTACATTTATGATTATGAGTCGAATTATAAGCTTCACTTTTTCCATTAAGTCTTCTAACAGTGTTTAACAAAGTTTCAAGCTACTTTTCCTTTGCAGTCTTATTAAATGCAACTTTATTTTTTTCCGTATCTACTACATTTTTAATTTAACCACGATATGAAATTCTAAAACCGCAATTAAAAAGGTGTTTTGCGTTTTAAATCTATAAACCATATTGTTCAAATCTTTTGAAGGTTACTGTTCACTGCACATTGGATGATGTTAACTAGATTAAAAACAGAAAAATCGAAGTTGTGTTTTATGTAAATGTTCTTATTTCAATTGGAAAAGAAGTCAGTAGAACTCTTTTTCGCCAGATAAATCCTCCATAGGTTTGTGCTGATTTTAACAGAATTATAAGAATTTATTCTTTTCAAACAAATTTATGATAGTAGTAATACGTAGTAAAGATAATAGTAAACCGCAGATTTCGGCATATCTTACCTCAAGCCTCGGAAATTAAGTCATTTCAGTGCGGATGTGTTAGAAAAGAAACAAAAAAACAGAATTTACCTACATATTACCTTGAATACAAAAAAAGTAAGAGAAAGAATTTTAGGGCAATGATAAAGTCTATAAATAGTATAAGATTTGCGTTGATGCCAAGGCAGTGCTTAAAACAACAGACAACTTTCTATTACCTAGAATCTTAATTATGATATAAATTCCCGAAAGTAGGAAGAATGAACAATTGATGAAATATTTCGCTCAAAATTCCTGACAAATGGTATGCAAGAACAAGGATTATGGTAATGAAACCACTTCCGAATTTACTACCAGTAAGTAGTACCTATTTAGTCAACTGCTGATTACAACACATCGCACGTTCAAGTGAGTACGTCAAATTTCGTTAAGTTAGAGTTAACTTGAAATTCTTGCCATAGTAATAGATTCATGTCATCAGCTAATTCTAGTTAAAAGATAACCAATAGGATGCGTAATGCTAGTCAATATTTCCTGGCAAACGAATTCTTCAGAAAAAAAATCGTAGTTGAATAATTTACATTATTTAAGCCAAACCAGCTCGATTTCATTTTCTCCTGGGGTTTACATTTCTCTTTTTGTTTTTCTTCTAATAATATCTTGAATGTTATAGCACTAGTACCTTATGATATACCCAAAATATTGCATTTTGAATCTCGTACAATAGCAAGGCTCAAATACAGTGTGTCTACATTTCGATGCTCACTACTGGGATATCGGAAATTGTAAGAGATACGAAGTCGGTTAAATTAGAAAAGATTTGGCTATTTTGGAGATCAGTTTACTTATGCTTTTGTTTTTTCAAAAAAGTTCACGGTTTACTAGATATTTACTAAAAACAAAATTTTCTTATTTTTTTTTAAGTGAAATATCTCAGGAACGCAAAGATAGAAAAGAACAGCAAAGAGGGTGTTTTAGAGAATTTACTCCGAAATACAAAAAAATTATTTTCGCAGTTGTCTTTTGTTTTACTTCGGCGGTGAAACGTAAATCCAAATTTTTTTCTAATGGAACGCCTGCTTGATTTTCGTATTACTGAACTGTTATTCTTTTGTTTTACCGAGTTATGAAGTGAAAATCATTTTTCATCATAGTGTGCCATGACATCTAACACACAAAGTCGTGAAGTTTTATCAAATAAATTTTTTTGTCATGCAAAAATTGCTAAAACAAAATAAATACGCTTTTATAGGGCATTAACTGCTTATTCGATGCTATCTGTGAATGCTCAATAAAGAATCTTAAAAGCATCTCTTGTTTTGTTTTAGCAATTATTACATAACAAATGTAATTTATCTGACAAAACTCAAAGTTTAAAGCCATGACGCACTAAGTGGGAAATGTTTTTTGTTTAAAATAAAACAAGACAATTTCGTTTTTAGCAAATATTTAGTAAGTCCTGAACTTTTTTGAAAAAACGAAAGCTTAAGTAAACTGATCTCGAAAATAGCCAAATCTTTTCTAATTTAACCGACATCGTATCTTTTACAATTTCCGAGCTCCCAATAGTGAGCATTAAAATTGGGACACACTGTATAGTGTTTAGCGCTATACTATTTTCACATCTTTGCATCTTTTTTTAATTATTGAATTGATTTTAAATTTTTATTAATTATGAGATTTTTCTAAAGAAATGTTTACTACGTTTTTCAATTTCTTACATTTACTTTTATTCGCAGTAGGCTGAGTGTGTGCAACGCAATTGTTTTAGGAGTACAGAAATATCTCTTTCAATTTTATTATTATCTTATGCAACTGGTAGAATCTTGAAGTCAATTTAATAATAGATAAAAATCGTCAGTCTGCCCATATCGCCTCCTTACACACGTGCTGTACCGGCGATAAGTCTTGGTATAGCCCAAACCATAAGAATCAAATATTCGTGAGCACGAGATATCTCACTGCAACGTCCCTATAGATCATCTGACCGCACGCTTATGGCCGCCAACTTTGCTACGTTATACCATCAAACCCCATTTTCAGGTACAAGAAGTACTTTTTCGAAGTATTATACTTTTAACATATTTTTACGCTCTCTTTACGGGGGTTAGTGTTTGGTGTTGATAGAACGTACCGTTTTGGAATGAATGACGAAAAGTCAAAAATAACGAATTCACAAGAGATTTCTAAATTTCCTATCTCCGAATTTCATCCGGCCATTTAACTGAATTTGGAAGCGAAGTGCACAAAGGTTTGGGAGAGCTACCTGCCGAATCTCGGCATTAATTATCGGAAAATAACGACGCTAGAAAGGCTGGAAAGGAAAGAGCACCTCCCCCTCGATTTCGAGAGTCTTTTTTAGAAAGATTCGCAACTTGCTTACAGAATCACGTATAGGCCACTAAAGTACATTTACAGCAGAAGATTCGTCTTTCTAGTTCAAAGGGTATCTATGCCAGGACTGCATTTGCACAGTTTTCAGTTTTTTGAATTTTAGACCTGAAAGATGATCTGATCCGAACGGTTTTTGGAGGAAATTCGAGGTTTCTTGGTTTACCACAATTCATTTCCCCTGACCGATGACGCACACAAAATCTACATCGGACGGCAAACACCAGACCCCCGTACCTCTTATAGTTTCCTAGTTGCGAGCTCTCTTAGGTTTGACTTGTTGCGTCCTCTGGCGAGCCGTAGGAAATGAAAATCAGTCAAGCGGCATTGGAGGCAGGTAAAGACACTCAATCGAGGTATTAAATGCCGTTTCGATATCTTTAAAAAACCCCCACCCCTAGTCCCAAACTGTTAGGATCTTTCATAAGACCCCAGTCGGCTTTGTTCATTTTCGCTGCTAGATGTCACAGCTTCGCTCCGCACGTGCGTGGTAGTGGAAGCCCCACCTACCCTCCAAATTTGGTCAAAATCGGCCCACGGGTTCTCGAGTTATTCCGATTTTTCGTTTTGAAAAAATGCAAAGTTTTGACCTTCCTTGCTCCCCTTCTATTTGACATTTAATGAAAAGCCGCTAGACGACGACTCGTCTAGTGTCGTCCAAATGCGAGAGCGAACATGATTATTATGTAAATTACTAGATATTTATATGGTGAGCAAGACAAATAAGATACAGGGGTGTGCAGACGAAAAGTGAGACACACTGTATAAATATCGTAGTATCTGAGAACATTTTTAATTTGCAGTTATTTTGAATATTTTTCATTTTTTGAAAATTTGCTCTAACTAGACTTCGATGCACTTCACCTTTTTCCGTGTGGTTCATGTAATTATTATGTCGAAGATACTGCACAGGGTAGCCAAAAAGCAAGGAAATACAACCGTATTGAGAACATGAGTGGAAAATCGTAATTTTGAAAATTGTATATTTTTTAATTTTTGTTTTTAATCTGGTCAGTTAAGGTATGTTTAAAATGACTAAACACGCAGAAATCAACATGGTCTAATTTAGAGAAATCTAAGATGGTGACAGCATTATCTTTGTGTCTCTAACTTTTGAGACATGGTCCTGTTTGCTTACCCTTTGCGACTCTGTATATTTCTAATATTGTTGTGTCATCTACGTCTAGATAAATATCAACATTGCTTTTGACCTGTTAAGAATCGTACATTTTTATTCAAACCAATATTTCTATTTTGATCATGTAGACTGTGTCCCATCTTTTGTAATCTCGTTTTGTTTTTTCGTTGTAAGCAAACAGTTTTGTATTGCACCCTTTTTTTTTGAGTATTTCTAGCAACCAATTATGGTGAAAAACTCTTTAAATTCTTTGTGGTGATTGCTAAAAAATTCAAACTCTGACTTGCATTGAAAAAATAATAAAAATTCGAAAATCATAGGTCATAAATCCATAATAACCGTTTTCATTATTTTTGATTAAAGGACAAATTTTGAGTTTTTTGCTTGTCTTTCCACCAATGAATTAGTTTTGAAAACCCAAGATACGTTCACTGAATTCATTTAGTTATTGGCGAATATGGCTGTGTCATCCATATAACGAACATTATTATTCAACACTATTTCTTAGGTTTTCAAGTCTGTCTCTTACTTCATTTTTGTTCATTCTGTACCATCTGACTATAGAATTCTTTTATCTCGGCGTCAGTTTATATGTTGCAGAATTGAAGGCTTGTAAGATATCAATATCGATGTGGGAACCATGTGGGTTTCAGTAGCACGACCCTATTGGCACTAATATTTCAGGGCGTTTTTGCTAATATCCTAACGGTGTCCTGAATTCCGTCATTATCTTTTTTGCTTGAATAACACAAACTATGTCGGGGTGGACAAAATTGGTTTTTATAAACGCAAATGTATCAGCAATTAAAGATTTAGTTTGGACATGAGAGCTGTAAAGTATATGAACGTATTTTGTGATTGTACTTACAAGCCAATCCGAACCCGGGCGCTAGTCTGCCCACCTATGGACTATATCCTTTTATTCGTGTACAGATTTCTGCGGAAAGTTGTTGGCAAAGTGGATTTTTTACGAGGTCAAAGACAAGGCGGTGATCATTTCATATTAAAAGGCCAAAGAGGAGTCCAAGTCAGATTGAACTCATTGTTGAAATATCTCGGCCTTATATAGCACGCTTTGGTCAGGATTTTAGATCTTTTTGATTCAATTGAATCTTGCAAGTCAACCCTTTTCCAGAAGAGAAGGAATCATTACTTGAGTAATTTATTTTTACAGCAGGTACTTTTTCTTTTGAAACATCTATAGAATACAGATTAAATAGAAAAGCAAAATTTAACTATACAGTGTCCGCCAAAAAGTCTGCACCATATGGGAAAAAATCTTATTGAATGACTTGTGGAAAATTTGTTTCCGGCATCAGGTTTTGCTTGCTCCAGAACAAAAAATAACCCAATCAGAAGTAATCATAATCAGCAAAACCCGATGCCGGAAACAGATTTTTCATAAGTCATTCAATAAAAATTCTTCCCATATGGTGCAGACTATAAATGGTCGACAATATTTGTTTTGTAAGATTTTTAAAAATTTGAAGTTTGTGCTTTCTTTTGAGCTGGTTTTGGCTTTTGGAATTCTATCAAATGATGAAATCATCCTTTTTTTGGTCCGCATTAAGTTTGTTTTGGTTAGTTAGTTAAGGCCGATTCAAAGTTGATAAAGTACAAGACTGACTACAAACTGGTGATCCAATTAGATATCCTAGGTTTGATAAATTAAATGATTTAGCTGCTGGTGCTTTAACGTGATAGTATCACAAAATTTAGTCAAAAAGAGCTTACTAATCTGGAAATTAGCTACTGTAATCACTTGCAAAAAGAGCAGCTATTTTAAAGTCTTCGTTACTGGCATCGGCAACACTGGACGCAAGCAATGACTGGATTGAGATAATAAATATAAAACTTTGGCATTCGTGACACTCTGAACTTATGAAATGAATAACAAATCAAACACGTACTAACACGAGCAGGGTTTCTTCAGGTTCTGTTCCTGATCATAAAACTTTACAAGCTATGACTACCGGCTACTTTCTTAGATCTTAGACTTTTCTAACACAGCGTTCGATATTGTGTTATACAATGACTTTGGCTTTATGCCAGGCAAATTTGACCTTATCCCATTTTATCCAATCTCCGTGTTTGCAGAGTTACTGCCCATTTAGGGCACTGAAAGTCTGTAAATAGGTAACCGTTTGGTTTGTTTACATAATTTCTAGTGAAGTAAATCAAAAATCAAGAATGCTGGTTAGCATATTTATCAGAAATGCATATTATAGAGCAGTTTCATCTTTTGCCTTCCATAATTATGAATCAAGATAAGTTGCTAAGTTGCTTCTTAGCCTTAGGAATAGGCAATAGAATTTAAAGCAAAAAAAATCTGAGTCTTGCTTTTGACTTCTAGGTAAAAATTGATCTTTTTACGATTTTGTTAGCTGACAGTTACTTGTTAGTTGAGAAACTTGAAAAAAGACTCGTTCTAAAACAACCTGCACACTTTTGCTTTTGTTTTATTCAATCGTTTGCTAGTCATAACAAAAAAAAAAGGTAATTTCTCAAATGGTAATTATAGCAGGCTTTGAAATATCCGAATTTAACTGTACCGTACATGAAGTTTCTGAACGATTTTTCCCATTTTCTCAAATAACAAGGATAGCGCCACCTAACGAATCTTGAAAAAGTTAATTTTTGTCTATGCATAAGTGAAAAACAAAAGAAGGTGTCTAAATTCTACCAACGAAAAATGCGATCAGTAGCGTGGATTCAACTTTTTTCCAAATATTCTAGTTTCTAAGACATCATGCATTTAGAATTTGGGCTGCTCTGTATAATACAAATATGGAAATAATTCCGTTTTAATGTGATTTCTGATACTCTCGGTAGAAATACAATCTAGAAATTGAATTTCTTTGAAATTTCTTCAATAGAAAATATTAACAGACTTCAGATTAGCTGTACTAATTATAGCAAATATCGAATTGTATCGTTCTTTTTCACAAAAGGCAACGAAAAATGTGTGGCCAAGACCTGCTACAAGAACTTTCTCCCTTTCGTCAGTTCTTTACAAGCTAGAAATGTGAATAGATTGATACAAAATTGCATTTTTGTTTATCTCTGATATTTTCTACTTGTAATCATTTTGTATGTACAACCTTTAGAAAGTATTTAACATAAAGTTTATTCCAATTACTCCCATCGAGTATAATTCTTATCTGTTTTCTTGCAAGCACAATTTACGTTTATTTAATCCGAATTTATTTAGACTATAAAACAAGGAATACGCATTAGAAACGGGGAAGTTTACCCACGAAGTATCTTTTGGATTATGTGACATTTTACATTTTAATTTATTGTCGTATCATAACTACTTGTTATCTGTAAACATTTCAATTAGACGTTTGTAACACTTCGTGCAAATGGAAAGGTTGAGTTTTAGAACGACATAATTAATTCGTGACAGTTCATTTTCAACGAGGGTTGCTATCACTTTTAACTTCAAATGCTTTTAAAGTCCATTTAAGAATATAGCGACAAGGTTTTAAGTTGAGAAAATACGTAACTGAATTCACATTAATGTAAGCAGAAAATATGGATAGGATTATATTCTGAATTTGTAATTACAACGAAATGAAAATCTCTTGTTAGTTATATTTAAAATGCAATTTTAATATTCTTGGCAGAATTTCTAAATGTTTTAATGTAAATCGTTTTACTTAGACTTTCTGTTTAATTTTGTCTCAATCTTTTATCTTTTATTCCTTTGTATTTCTTTAGATTTGCAATGCCTTAATTCAATTTTACTCGAAAATAAAACATTTCACGAAACGCAAGAAAACAATCAATTTTCAGTGATGTAACAATTTGAAGATGTGCGCGCTTACTTCAAAATGTTCCACATCAACTCCTTGGTTTAAGTAAAACTGTCTAATTTACTTATATTGTTTTTTTCTTTTATAAAATCAGATTTGCTAGATACCCATTTTCTTACCGTTATTCAGTTTTTAATATTTTTGCTTTTTTGTTTAATTGGCGTCTTGGATTTTACACTTCTCGAGATGAATTGTTTTGTTGTGATAAACATGTGAATCATCTCATTTGGCAACGATTTATTTGTTGTGTTGCGTACAATCATATTTGTTATTCATCACATTTTTTTCTGTAATTCCAGATATGAATATAATTTCGTACAAAAGACTGAATTGAATTTAAATTAAAAAGATACTGTAAGCTAAAAATAAATAAATGAAACCAGATGATGCGTATTTTATTACTTTTCATTATCACCGGCAAAAGAATGCAGTTTGAATGGAAAAACAATCCTCAAGCACTGGGAATAACCTAAACATTCATGTAATGTTGGTTGCCTACTTTGAGTAAATGTAAAGCTATTTTTGCTATTTATTGAAGTTGATTTGTATATAAATTACTATCGTGTATTTTACTTTTTAAATAAATAATAACAAACTAGAAATATATATATATAGAAAATAAGAAAGAAGTATTTCAACTTCTACTTCTAAAGCAATTTGTATCGGAAATCCATAAATTTGGTTTTCTACGATAAAGTATTGACATTTTGTTACCATAAACGAGGTGCAATCGTAGACGCGGCAAACCCCAATTATAGTTAATAAGATTGCTCTTTTTTAGATTTATGTTTCTTAACCCGTTTCTTGATTTAAAATCAAAGCAAGTTCTTAATCAAGTCGATTTTATCAATTAACAGAATCAATTAAGAATTAATTTAGATTTTAACATTTTATTTGCAATCTACTCTTTTCTTACAATTAATTTATAAGGAAATTAGTTATTATAAAATTACAGTTAACTTTTTGTTGCAGAAAAAATTGCAATCACTGCAAATGCGGCAGAGATGGTCATGAAGTAATTGTGGAGCATGGTGCAAAAGCGAGATTAGGATTTATAATCAGCAATGATGGGCTGGAACCTCGAAATTTGGGATATTCTTTTGTTCCTCCTGGCCTTACTACTGCTCGACAGGTATGTAAATGAGAAAGACTATTTGGATTCCGTTTATATAAAACTATTAAGTAGAAACTGAAACAAATCTTATGTTATCAATTATAAATGACAAATATTACTATTTGATATATTTGTAACAAGATTCATCAATAAAATCTAAGCTTTCTCTTTAATGTACATCCATAGAGAATGGAGGAATGGAGTTTATGAAAGCCTTAAATTTCTATCACTATGTAACCAATAAAACCAAATTTACTTTCTTGCTTCAATATGTGTTTTTGGTTTATTAAAAAGTTAATAGTCTATTGAATTGTTTTTGTTCCATTCTGCAATTATCTGTGTAAAAAGATTCTTTTCTATATCTTTTAAACACAATAAAATAAATATGCTCAATGCTACATAACCAGAAAGCATTTAAGCAAGCTACTCAGTAGCAGCAAAATCAAGTAATCATATCGTTAGAAAGTTGAGGTTTGGTCTTGTTCTACAATAAAAAACTATTGTGAAAACATTTTTTCCACATTCTCTTTTATGTTACTTCTTGTGCCATATTCAGATTATCAGAATTGTGAGGTACCTTGTATATATATATTCCAGAACTAGAAAGTACAAACTTTTAAGGTAGGTCAAACACCTTCAATAGAATGAATCTATGAATATTTTTAAAATATAAGCTGAAAACTATCCATATTCTTATCATCTGAAAGTTTGTGAGTGTGGAGAGCTAGAGCAAAGCATTAATGTGAAAAAAAATTATTTAGCATTGTTTCCCAAAAGCAGAAATGCATCTAACGATGTGAATATTTTAAACACTAATTACGAATGAAAAATACCACTGTCATAAATAGTCCTAGCAAAGAATTGAATTATTCCAAGAAGTCAATTCTAGACAGACGTCTGTTACTGCATGGTATATTCTGAAAAGAGATTTAATAATTCCAGTTAAGGAAGTAACCTACAAACTTAACCCAGAAAAAATGGAAGAATAAAGATATTGGAGAAGAACTGTCGAAGGTAACAGTGAAGCAAAACCTCTTCAAAAAAAATGATCATGTTGTTGAAAAAAATGATTTGATTAAAATGCAATAAATAAAATGCAACACAGATGAACACAGAACACAGAAACTTGCAATTGTAACATACAAGAATTATTATTGCAATAAAGAAAGGGGTGAGAGTAGATCTCTGAACAGAGGTTGATAAATTCATTTTGAGGTGATCAGATAATCTCAAGCCTTTTCTTTGCACTTGTTCTGTTAAATTACAACAAAACTAACAAGTTTTTTGAGGGAGATGGTAGACTCTTTTTTGGATAATCCCAATAGAAAATATTGCAAGATGCATCAACAATTGGTTAAACATAATCAAATTAAAACTATCAAACAGCATATATTTTAATATTTAAAGTGGTAAGTCTGAGGCATACAAAAAGAACAATAGATGCAAGTACCGATCCCTGTGGAACATCACTCATAGCATCACACTGATTTGATAAGTAAAAGTCTTTTAAATGGTGCTTTATTGAATGCGGATGAAAAATCTAAATAAATTACATCCACTGAATTATCTCTAACAAGTTCTTTAGTTCAGTTGTTCAGACACATTAAAAAGTTTGTTGTCCCAGACAGGAATAATTTGGTTTATAATTGTGAACTCCATCAAGTTGTCAACTATAATTGCTTCTATTAACTTTAGAGACACTGAAAGGAAGTTTATTGGTCAATAGTTTTCTGAACCTAAATTGTCACTTTTTTTAAACACGTGTTACAATGCACATTAGCCTTTCTAAGGAAAGGAGTTGGATTCAAAGGAAGCTCTCATAACATCAGATAGTTACTGAGCAACCTGATTTGCCCACATTGGGAAATATTCTGTCGATATTTGGTGCTGAGCAGACGTTGAGAGATGGTTTATTTTCTTGGATATTAGGTTTGGTGTAAAAGCAGCATTTCTGAAAACAGAGACTGGAGGCTCCTCAGTAAATGCATTTTTAAAAGTCTGATGATCTTTCTCCTGTCTTTAATTTATTTTTACATAAACTGATTTCGTTTTTCTGTAATTTGGGTATACAGTTCCTGGCCAAATTAATAGAATCACCTACAATTTTAAATCACAGCATTATTGCATAATACCGACCTTAGTCAGAGAGAAATTGCAGTAAAATCCAAAGTTTCACAGGCGTCAGTGAATCGCTTAGCTAAAAAATTGAAAGCGAACCAACAACCATCGTAAAGGAAGATGTGGGAGGAAAAACATTATAACACCTAGAGGGAAAAGATTGAAGAGGCAGGCTACCTTGATGAACTGGGGTTCAAATGTCAACGACCTGTTAAGAAGCCTCGACTAACCCTAGCAATGGTTAAAAAGCGTTTGGAGTGGGCTAATTCTTATAGACATTTAACTGTAGATGACTGGCCCAGAGTAAGGAACGGAAATATTTTAATTTGTCCATTTAAATAACGTTTTCACATCATTACAGGTTTGTTTTAGTGATGAATCCACATTTCAAATCTTGCAAGATAAGCCACAATTTGTAAGAAGAACTGGGGAAAAGTACAATTCAGACTGTGTCATAAAGATGGTGAAACACCCTGTTTCAGTTATGATATGGTCTGTGATTAGTGGGAAAGGCCTGGGCCGTCTGTGCATTGCTGAGGGTACCATGATACAAGACCAGTATAAAGCGATGCTGGAAAGGAGATTACTTTCTCAGTTACAGGAATGGTTTGGTGATGGTCCAAAAGTGTTTATGCAGGATGGGGCACAGCTAAGTTTGTATCAAAGTTCTTTGAAGAGAGCAAAGTACCTGTATTGCAATGATCTGGAAACTTCCCGGACATGAATCCAATTGAAAATGTCTGGGAGTACCTAAAAAGGCTACTGGCTGAGGAAATCATCACAAGAAGCAACAATTGCTCGAAAGAATAATATATTATTGGAACCATGATGAGAACTTAAAGAATACTGCCATAAAATGCATAAAAAGCATGCCTCGAAGGATTGTTGCAATCATTGCTGCTATGGGTGGTTCAACAAAATATTAATATTTTAGTTGTAATTTCTTGTAGTGTTAATTTTTTTTGTATTTTATATATTTTGTAATACAATAACATTACTCTACCTGCATTTTCATTATTATACCCCTAATAACATTACCTGTATCTAAAAAATTGGTAAATTTTGTTAGTGATTTTAATAATTTGGCCAGGGACGTAGTCACTACTCTATCTTGTAAATTCGATGAGACATATTTACAAGAACATTTTGAATTACTACTTTCTTTTTCTAAAGATCATATGCAATTCATAGGACCATACCAAAAATACTGTTCAAATACAAATATAATCCTCTTTACTTTACACTGCCTATCAAAAATACATGAGAAGGAGAATATTTCGTGAAGACCAATCGTGAGTTTAAAAAATTCTGCTTGCCATGAATTATTTTTTATCCAGACTCCTACTAAACGTAATAACTGAATACTTTCTAAAAATAAGTTGGGCTAGTTTAGGAATCAAGCTCATATAGACACTATAGGAAAAAATAATGTGACGTAGTAAATTAATATAAACTACTTGAAGAATGAAAACAGAAGTAGATTTGACTTCCAAATCAACAGCACAACAAAATGTGGCAATAGCTCAATTGGCACTACTAATGTATCTCCATTTGTTGATATTTCTTCTGCTTATGATATATTGATCATGTATACCTTTAGATAACACCAAATGTTGCAACTGGTTGCATGCCCAAAAGACTTCAAAAAACTATCAACAAAAAGAGATAAGAAAAGGTAGCATGAGACTATATCAAATTGGCATAACATAATAACCTAATGTTTTTTATAATTATTATAAAAGCAAATAACATCATGGCATTTAAAGAAACTCGTTTGGGTACACATTTTGAATCTGACTAGTTCTGTTCTTTCTTACGCTTGTTGTGCATAGTTAATTTTCTCAACAGATGCCTTCAACAAAAATTCTCACCTTAAATATGCCAGTATGGTACACTTAATTCTCACCAATATAATAACAAAACTGGTGGTTACAAAGTGTTAAAGAGAAATGGTACTAGTTAGTTTGAATTAGAAAGTGGCGATTGATAGACAACCAAATGAAAAGTTTGTTCCAAATACCAAAGGTTTAATCTATACAATCTAGATATCTACCCATATAGTTATTTGCACACCTCAAAATGCTTTTGTCTCCATTTGATCTAAACCATATGGTTCTATAAAGGAACATTTGAATTCTTAACATAATTCTTGATTAATGGCATTAAAGCAACTGGAAGGTTCAAGATTCTTTGCAAAGCAAACAACTTTAAAAACTTACTAAATATTTTCTATACTTTTTAACATGTACTGTATGATAATTAGAACTTGACAAAGAAATATGAATTAGCATAATCTGGATATCTTAACTGTAAATTTGTTTTTTTCCAGGTTGACCAATTTTATTCAGCAATACCGGCGTTCGATGTGCCACGACTGGGTACAAAAGGAGAAGTCTCACGCACTCAACGCCTTCTTAAACAGCTTCCAAGACAAGACTTGTCTCTCAAAGCTTGTAAATTTATCGAAGCAGAAAACAAGAGCAGCTATCAGGTATGCATTGTTCTAAGAAAATAGACAAAGTTTTAATATTAGTCCATATTGTTTCAGGACTTTATCACTGCCCGAAATGAGATAGCACTTGATATAGGAGTGGCTCGTTTGGCGCCCTCCAATAGCACATGTGCTGGTTGCAATAAAAGTATAGCCGTCCAACAAGCTTGCGTTTCAGCCCCTCGTATGGGCAATAATCTGTGGCATCCTGGATGCTTTAGATGCACATCTTGTAATGACTTATTAGTAGATCTTGCTTATTGTGTGCAGGACGATAAAATTTACTGCGAAAGACATTATGCTGAACTCCTGAAGCCCAGATGTGCTTCTTGTGATGAGGTAAGTACCTGTCATTTTAATCTATTACAGTTTTGTTGTTTCATTTCATGTCTGCTTTATGTAGTGCACACTGTAATCAAATCACATTCTTTGATGTGTTGTAAAAATATATTCATAATTACTTACAAGGTTTTGAAGGCACAAAATCAGCTGATTTTATCTTTAATATTGATTAATCAAAAATTTAATTCTTATTCCAAATATGCGAAAATATACAGAGTGTTCCATTTAAAATGTTAAAGTGGCTGTTATTTCCAGCTAAATTGAAATTGACAGAAACATAAAATGTACTTTGATAATGAGTTAAATCTTACAAAGATTAGTACTAGCAACAGAATTGAAGAAAGAAGCGGATGAAAACTATAAATTTAAAGTGCAAAATTTTTGTTGAAACTGACATTAAGAAAATGATTGATTTCTCAGACAGCCTTTTGCAGAATATAAAAAACAAAGTTATATTTTGCCTATAAAGTTTGTACATATTTGTAATTAAAAGAGATAATTAACTTTATATTTCAAACAAAATAAGTATTTTAAATAATTAGAAAGTGATTTATGCTTACTGACTTAAAAGACCATCAATCATAAAGAAAACAATTTAACACAAAATATCAATATCTAATCAATTACAGAAGTGTTGCTTGGAACATGAACTTTTCGTAATATTAAAATGTTATTGGAATAGATTGATTTTACCCTTTTACATAATAATTTTGTTTCTTTCAATTTCTATATTGATTTTGTTTTCTTTATTCTTTTTCTTTGTACCTTAGCTTATAAGCAGTCTTTTAAACATATTAAGGCATAGTATATAACACAGTGTCTAAAAATAGAAATTTAGATGTTATTAGAAGAGAAGATGGAAACCCAATTAATATAGCAAGTTCTATAATAAAGCATAATAATCAGTTTATACTCTAAAGATTGTATGCAAAATACACAAACTAATTAATACTTTTTTCCTTATGTACATAACCTAGAAATTTTTCCATGGAGATGATATGATTTGTGAGAACAAAAAGAACCAAAAATATATTCTCTCAATTAATAGACATTTTTCATTTTTTAATGTTTTTATTTTCTTTTTTAATTTTATTATTTCTATATTTCACATCAATGAAGGCAGACATTTTTAAGATCAACAATGTGTATGTATGTGTAGTGACATAAGTTTGCTTATTCCTCATTACTACATTAAATGATCTCTTAGGGTTAATTACACTGAAGGTACTAGAATGTTGGTGTAGTTCCGAGACGAAACAAATATTAATTTAAATCTTTAAATTAGTTTTGAAAGTTTTGAACTCGTACAGAATTTAAATTTGTATCTTCCAGTTTTATGTCGAATTCTTAACCTACTAGATCATCATGGAGCTGTGTGGTTCTAGAAAATTATAAATTCAAGCCAATCTTAATGCATTGAGGCCTCTGATGCGAAACTGGAAGATGCAGCTTCAACTCCTATCCAAGTTAAACATTTCTTAAACTAATTTAAAATATAAATTTAAAGACTTTAAAAACCAAAGGACTCTTTTGTATCTTCTCGTAAAATAAAATAATAGGAAATAGACTTGGCAGCAAGTTTAAAATGTAGCCTCTTCCATGATATCCATGAAAATGAAAGCTTCCGAGATTTGCAACTGTCTAGGGAGAGCCAAGGAGCTTCCATTGCCAGTATTGCAATCTAGCCTGGGTTTCTATCTCTCAAAAAGCTCTGGCCTACAATCATCAAAGGGATCTTTCTTAGAATAGTAGTCACCTGTCACCATAGTCCACTTTTGCTTGCTAATTCATCATCACCTGCAACAAGGAGAACTATTAGTAAAAGGGAAATAGTAAATATTATTATAATGCGCATACTTTTGATTACGTTTACCATTATTTCAATTATTTCTTACCTGGTTGAAGTGTCAAACTACGCACTATTAAATTATACCATCAACAACTTGTTTAAGACATTACTAACAAAACCTCAAAAACATAGAATTTAATTTAATATTGAGACCATCTTATACTTGAAGACAATAATAATTGAGATATAATTAAAAGTAGACTTTATAGTAATATAACTGTGCAGTAAAAAGAGCTTGGTTGCCAAAGCTTATCTATAAAATATAAGAACAGTCTGTTAAGATAAATCAATGCCATATTGAATACATGCCTGAGTTAGTACAAGATAATTTATGCTATTTATGTAGTCACAACATTGGAGATATCAAAATAACTAAAGATGCCTGTATGGGTCTGTCTTGGAAGATGAGATTATAACCATAACTAAGAAATTGATTTCATTCGCATTTAGGCCGGCATCATTAAAAAATCTCTCAGGCACTGTTTCTAATACGGTAAAGTAGAACATAAAATAAACAAAATCATAAATAAACAAATCTGCATTAAACAAACGTTTGTTATTATTTATCATGATAATTAAGGCAGAAAGCAAAAGGCACTCGTCTATGTGAAGGTGGGCTAAGGTTGAATTCTTAAAATAAAAAAATCATTTGTCTTAACATCCCTAATATGGGCAAACAAATCACAGCAGAGACAAAACTGAAAGCATATCCTGCAAACAAGTGAGCCAAGTCAGATACAGGACTTCTGGTACAAATAACTGCCAGAAGGACAAATTAACCATCTCAGATATCAATTTGTAAAATGGCTGTGGTCATACTGAATTTGCAGCAATGCGGGTGACTGAAGTAATATTAGGTGGAATTACTGTTTACTTTAGTAGTTGTTCTGAATGATGTAGTTGAAAGCTGGTAATGAAACTGAAGTGGACAAGAATAATGATGTCGCTAACGATAGCTTGTAAGTTTATAGAGTGCTATGAATATAGCATTGGGTAAGCAGACTACCAGGAGAGTAGGAAGAGCATACACCCAATAGCAGTAGTCCAGCTCCTTCTCTGGACGTGGGCGTCTGTCAGACGGAGAGAAAGGGAATTTTTCCCCATATGTGGAAAAAGCGACAAAACACAAGGCGGATGTCTTTATTTTAGAATTGAACGTACAGCATTATTGCCCGCGTTTATAGCCGGTATTTGAAGCAAGCTCGAACTTGACCTTCATTCAAGCATGCTATAATATTTTATAGTTGAGACTTAACTCGAAAATACGACCTCGTAATTACTTGACGCGTACTCAGACTTAAGGTAAGGAAACAGGCCACTTTAATTTACCTTGTGAGCTGAATATTCGAACTAATCCAAGGCGTACTTGCTGAAGTCAAGAGTAGACTTAAATATAGGCATACCTACAAAGCTGCCTACTCAAAGTTAAACTCCAAGAACTTCGTTGCAGTAATTAACGCATGGATAATTCCTATACTAATCAAATGCAGATCTAGACATACTGGACCAAGCTATTCGCAGATATTTGAATCCAAAATAAGCGATGAACCCGTAAGCAGTAGAGGTGTTTTGAATATTGTTATCTTCTGGGTATGCAAGTTTCAAATTATAGAAATGCGCCAGTATTTCCATACGCACCTAAGTCTTTCTAAACTTATCCTATCTTATACTACTCTGAATACATCCTGAAGCAGAAGGATCTCTGTTTACCAAAGATAAAGCTGTGGCCATAGGACAAGTTATGTCGGGATGCGATCATTTTGCAAACAGCATATTCGAATTTGCATAATCAGATGATTAAGGCCAACAACTTACCTCAGAACAAAGCTGATTCAGACTTGAAAATAATTCTCATATTTTATACTAGGATAGGCCAATAAATTACAGATAAATCTGTAGATGCCAATAGGTCAGATATAGTACCAAAAAGGCTTCTTTCTGGATATTGCTTTTTGCCTACCTCCAATGTCACGCGCTCTGAAAGGCAGACAATTGACAAGATA
The DNA here is from genome assembly GCA_011009095.1 of Ignelater luminosus. NCBI lineage: Eukaryota > Metazoa > Arthropoda > Insecta > Coleoptera > Elateridae > Ignelater > Ignelater luminosus. The sequence goes on from VTPC01000929.1 coordinate 291,919, forward strand.
TCAAAACAGACAAAAAGGTACCGAAAACCAAAGATTACAGAAATGAAACCAATGAACATTAATGGAGAAAAGTCATGTTCCAAAGGGATAACAGAAGGAAAATTTGAAAACTTCTTTTCCGAAATTATTAAAACTGTGCTCACTAGTTCCCATACGAAGGTTTGTATACTCGAAAAAAGAACGAGTCGAAATATTAATATTGAGATATTGACGGAAGCCACTATAACTCACAAATAACCTAGTGACTGTAATTTAATAAACTTCCAGATTATTGTAATTTGAGCGAATTTCTAGAATCACATACTATTTTTGTGTTTCTACAACAAAACTAGTTGCTTTCTTGGCTATATATAAGATACTAGAGCGACCAATAACATGATTAAGATCGTTGGACTTGGATCTATACCAGAGGCGTAAACAGCAAATCTTTACTATTACCTAATTACCGACAAGGGGATGACACAGTGAGTCCGTCACCGATCTCGATAAAATTTTTACTGGCGATTCTACATCGAAAATAAGTCGACACGTATTTTGCCGTTTGTCTAAATGGGCCCTTCAGGTCTCGCAAAAAAATATTATAGGTCGGAAAATGGATAAAATTGGCTTTCACGAAACTGGCTTAACTTAACCGATTTCAATGAAACTTCAATGGAAGTTTCTACATCGAAAAATATTAGACCTGTGTGTAGAGGTTTTTCAATATACACTAGTGGTCAAAAGTCCGAGTACACCTAATAACTTTATAGGTTTTTCAGTATTTTTGGTTGTGACATGCCAAATTTCGATTCAGAAAGTTTTTGTTTGTCGATACTGTTCTGCAGAAACAATTATTTTGTGCTTCATTCTTATCATATGAAACATACAACATCGAGATAACGTATTTCCTGAACTTACCTGTTTTTAAATCTAGTATAATTTTGATTTTTATTGCTTTTTCGTTCACAAATCTAAGTTATACGTATTTTTTGTGATTAAATCTAGTAGGTTATAACTCAAAATAACAAAAGCAGGTCGTGTTTTGTTTCACCTAAGCGTCACTTGTCAAATCAATTTTATGTTAAATGTGAAATGTGCGAACCATTTAAAATTGCCTTTCAGCAGATGTTATTATTCAAAAATGAAAATTAAAAAAGAACTGTCAAGTGAAGTTAGAAGTTCAGTAGTTACCCTGTCGAAGAAAGGGGAAAGTATTCGAAAAATAGCGAAATTTCTACGAATATCCAAAGGAGCCGTTCATCGTACACTTGAAAGACATTGGTCTACTAGAAAGCTTAAAAGTAAACCCAGATCAGGTCGTCCAAGAAAAACCACAAAAATTGAAGATAATGCAGTTATCATCATGAGCAGAAATTACCGCCGATCTAAACAGCAGACGAGAAGATCTGTTTAGTGTAAGTACCATAAAACGACTGTTACGAAAAGCTGGTTTATTTGGCTGAATAGCGGTGAAAAAGCCACTATTGAGAGCCAAAAATAAGCGTAAAAGATTCATTTGGGTAAAACAACATCATAATTGGACACGTAATCAATGGAAAAAGGGACTATGGTTAGATGAATCAAAATTTGAAATGTACGGCGATCGGTTGGAGAGAAGATATCAGATGAATGTGTTGTTGGGACTGTCGAACACGGGGAAGGTTCTTTAATGGTTTGGGGTTGTTTTGGTAATAATAAGACTGAAGATCTACACAGATTAGAAGTGACTCTCAACAAAGAAGGATACAAAAAGTTCTTGAGGATCATGCACTTCCTTCTAGTAGGCGTCTCATTGGGAGAGCATTTATTTTCCAGCAGGACAACGATCCTAAACATTCTTCTAAATTATGCAAAAGCTTTTTGTCTGAAAAGAGCGAAGAAGACACGAAATAGTAGTTGTGGCCTGGACCCCACAATCGCCTGATTTCAATCCAATCGAGCTTCTGTGTGAAGAACTGGATAGGAAGGCTCGGAAAAATTTTCCAAAGTCACGCAATCATTTATGGGAACTTCTTCAAGCAGAGTGGAAAGAAATTGATACTAAAACTTTGGATAAACTAATAAACCGCATGCCAAGGTGGATTTATTGATGAGACAAAAATTTAATTATTCTAAGTTTTTTATTTATAGATTTAATTATATTGTTTGTTTATAAAAAGTACAGTGTTAACTGTATTAAGATAATAATAAATTATATTAACAAAAAGTGTTTGTATCTTTCTTTTTCTCAAAAATAATGTTTCCATAAGATGTACTCAGACTTTTGGCCGCTAGTGTACGTCCCAGGAAGGCCAGAATAACATTCATAACATAAGAAGGCGTAAGCTTACGTCGCGCGGTTACTGTTTTAGCCATTTTCCGACTTATAATATTTTTTTATGAGGCCCAAAGACGAACAGCAAAATATGTGCCGACTTATTTTCGGCGTAGAATCGCCATTAAAAATTTCATCAAGATCGGCGACGGATTCACTGTGTCACCCCCTTGTGAGTTATAAAGAAATCTGCAAACAAAGATTTTGACATAATCATTGAAAGAATGACAGATTTATAACCGATAGGAGGGTGGTAGTTTGAAAAAGTACAACAACATTTCTAAGTTTGTTTTATATCTTAAGCTTTAGAATATGTTTTGTATGCCATCTATAATATTAGACACATTTACTATTTTAGTTTTTAATATTAATGAGACTCAACTTAAATATCCTACGGCTTTTCTTTTGTTTTTGAAAATTATTAAACAGTTCTTTTGTATCAAATCTGCCATGTAATGCTAATAGTTTCTGCTACGAAACGTGATGCTTAAATATAGTTTTAGAATAATAAATGATAAACTTGATAAATTGTTTAATTAGATAACATCTTACAAAAAAAAAAGGTATACTCTGTTCATAAATTAATGGCACTGGAAAAAAGTTTAAGAATAACGCTTAGGCAACCAATGACACCGCAATATTAACTTACATAACTAACAATAAGTCCAATAGAAAGCGCTGCCATTTTCCGAAGCAGCATTGGTAGTTGTCAGCTGAATCTCATTAATTTATGAACCAAGTATGCGTAACTGCATAAATAGAGTAGACACGTGAGAGTAATTTTCATCTCTTGTTTTTCTAACTTACGCTTTCATGGCTTTAAAAGTAAATAAATATATTTTTAAAAAGGCATTATTAATGCCAAGGGAAGAATTCATGTTTACAGTGTCACAGGTGAAAGTATGCAATAAACGCGGCAGTCAACGTGTTCATATACTTTATTTTTTTCTATGTGGAATATTAGAAAATAAATAATAATAATATAGTTATCCATTTCTTTAATAATCCACATATCCTAAAAAAGATTTAAATCCGGGTAGGTTATGAATTATGATTGACCAATAAAAAATGTCCATATGTTGTGGTTTTGTTTACTGAAATATTCATTTGTCGAAACAGTGGCTGTTACTACTTGTTATAATAGAATATCATTAATCATACACAACTAGTTAATAACGTTGAATTTGATAAATTACTCTTAGAATAAACATCCTACTCACTTTACATGATTTGTCAATTTAATTGAATTATTAATTTAGAAAAAAATTAATATGGCGATTATAAAAATACGGTAGGATTCACAAGGATATTATTAAAGAAAACCTCAAGGAGAATTTTCATTAATCAATCTGAAATTTCTCATGGAGCTTATCTCTTTGTAAGGTTAGTTAGCACAACTGACAGGCGATTGCCCCGAACGCTTTTTATATTTAATCCGCCCATAAAACATAGCAATAATTCTTAAATTAGCACAAATTTGTCTGTGCCGGTTTATAAATGATAACTGTTTCAGCGTTTCTCTTCATAATAATAAATTATTATTGTTGGTATATTTTATTATTATTGGTTTTTTGATCTTTTAATTATATTACCAAATAGGTGTTAGAATAGTTTTTCCACGTGAAAACTCTGTTCCGCACCGTTTAAATAGCCATCTGTATTTTACAATGCACACGGCACTGTTATGGACCAAACGAATATTGCACACTTCTCGTCCTGGTGAAGTAAAATGTGCGTTAGGTCTAGTAAGAGCCAGCGGTGGCCAAACAAGGCGCGGCTCTCGGGTTGCACTTGGTGACGCTGTCCATTGCACCTGGAGGAACCGAACGAATAAGACCTCTTTTCTCTTTTTTTGATAATCCTTCCACTGTTATCATACCGCCACAAAATATTTTGTTTTTAATTGAAGGTGTTTTGGCAAGTTCGACAAACGGAGGATGTCCATTGGAAAGTTTCTAACGAACTTAAAAAACGTTTCCAAGTTGTTTACTTTATAAATCTATTTGAATATTTCTTACTTATTTGCAATTTTAGTAGTTTGTATTGAAAACTTATTGAGATTCACTGACATACTATATAAATTTGAATTCGATTTAAATCAATTTATTCCTTTTAACAAACAACGTACCAGCATCTTTTTTTATTACAACAACTATATTATATTGATAGTTCATTGAAATTTTATTCATGCCGGTTAAAATGGCAGTTCAATCGTCACTAGTTTTCCTCAACCTACAACTCGATTATTAGTGAGATTCTATTTATACACACGTACATACATTCAATAAAATTAAAAATCTGAAAACGGAAAATAATATTATGCAAATGATATTTTGATGATTAATTTTCCCTAACTAGATTGAACACGTAATTGATTTTAAAATGTTTATGTTAATCATGCTTTAAAAATTTTATTGCAGCGCCTGTTAAAGTTAACCAAACATTAAGATACCGAATTGACACCTACATGGCCATTTTTGAGTCATTTTTTACATTTATTATGTCATGCCTGTTAATGTATGACTTAACGTTAATTTCACTAAAATTGATAACATTTACAATTTACGCGAAAAAAATTGACAGACACGATTACAGTAACGTATTGATGAGGAGGTACATATATAAAAAAAGACCTCTCAAAAATAAATTAACAGAAAAAAAAACAGTAAAATGTGAATGTTTATAGTTTAACCTTTAAATTGTACAAAATGTAAATTTGTTACGTGGCTTTAAAATATAGCTTATAAACAAGCGAATGGACTGTAGCCAAATCTTCAAACAATTGAGCTTTATTAAATATTTGTAAAGTTAAGATCCCAAGGATACAGCTGCGATTCTGAAAAGCTTTTTGTTGAAAACCAAGAAAACATTACATTTTTATGCAAATTCAAGAAATAGAGGTTATTCTTATTCTTTTGATTGTTCCAATTTTCTAATTTGCTTCTGGAAGTAGTAGATGTCAAGCTTCTTGCAGATGTTCCCAATAAATCATCTCAAATATTATCAACATAATGGAATTTTGTAGTTAAATTAATCATGTAGGTGTAAAATGAGGTAATCGGTAATCCCTAACTGAATTTGGGACAAAAGCACCCACATATCCCAAATTTTGCAAGGTCGTCACAGTCAAATAAGTAGATTTAATAATGATAATAATAACCTCATCTTGAATTTCACTTAAAATCCCACAGTAAAATTGATAATAAGGAAGGAATTAACAAAGCTACTTTTCTAAATTATGCAACGATAATTTATTTTGGCGCTTCATTCAGTTTCCATCAACAATACTCAAGTGTAAAAAGAAAATAATTGTTATATAAATATAGTAGGCTCTGAAAGGTAGAAAACATTTGTTGAATTGTAAGATTTATAAGAAATTTTGACGTCATACTACTAGATTCGATTGAACTTCTATTTTTAATGTTCAGATTAGGATCCATTTTGCGTCAAGCTATGTAGTACCTAGTATGTTCGTTGCTGTTAGAAACATTAATGATGTTTTCTTTTATAGTGAGAAATTCGTCATAACATCCGCTAACCATTTTTTGTTTTTAGAAACATATTTGGATTCTATCCGTCATCTATTATATAATCGATTTTAAATCAATTGGCTTTTTTACTAATATGATAAACAGTTGTGACGTTTTTGAATTTCTTTTTCTTCGCCCACAAGATTTCATCGAATACCACACATTAAAATTCCAATAGAATCTTAAACCTGTTGGAGTATAAGATAGATTTATAGATTATTTTGAATTTCGCCTAACAACTTTCATTAACATTGCGTTATTTGCAAAATGCAGTCACATTTGCTGGTACAAATGTTTCAAAAATAAATTCTATTTGTTTTATTCCTTCGATTGGGAGCAAGGAATTCGGAGACTCCTCTTCACTTCAGAAAAGGAATTCTAGGAATGGTAAAGGTAAAGAGAAGATGCACCACTCATTTATTAATTACTTGATCAAAGATGTTGGAATGTGTGTATGTATTTTCATTCGTTATTTATGACACCTTAACGTTCTGGCAGTTTTTCGGTCCGAAACTTGAAAAATCCGAACTTTTTGACAAACCAATTATCGAATCAATTTTTTGAGTTTCTGTTCTGAACATTCTGAAGAACCAGGTAAATATAGTACGCTGATGCTCTTAGTCGAGCTCTTCAATGGTCGTGTCAAATTTGTAGGTCAGGTGTGGAGTCGAATGTTGTCGTACTGAAGGATCAGTGCGGGCATAATCAATCTTTATGGATTAGAACTTCGAAAACAGTTGTTTATCCGTCATATCGAAATTGCTCTTCTTGAAGCATGCAGATAATTTTTGAGCAGTTTGGGAAATTTTAAGCGATTTACATCTTTGAGTTCACGAATGAACTCGTAGTATCAAACTTTCATAATCTTGGCTTTAATAGTAATCACAGTTAGCTTAAATGTGACGATCTACGGTAAGTAATTAGGTTACAACTTATAACAGGCTTCTCAATACTCTCCTTGTCGTTAATCTACGACGCACTAAGAAACTATGGGAGGATAATCTACCAACAATTGATTATCTTCTTGGACAAAACTGTACTTTTTATAAATAATTTTCAAGAACCTTAACAATTTTGACATTCAAGGTCTTGTTGATTCAAAAAATCATTTGGGCCCTAGAAAGCTCAGTGAATAATATAATCTTATTATTAGTCTCCTACATTCATGATATATGGTATACGCAAGAGGTTCTCTCTCAGACTTATTAAAGTCAAGATCAAGATCAAAACTTTTGATATCGAAGCCAAGACTTGTATCGGTCTTGACTTTTGTGTAGTATCATTAGAAATCATAACATGAAGGCAGATGTCTTCAAAATGATAATAAATATCATTTGGACGTAAAATATTTTTATCTATAAACAGTGGGAAGAACTGACGAAGATCGAGAAGGTCGAAATTAATACCTGGTTTCAAAGTCAAATCAACGATTTAGAGCACGATTTTCTTGTCAATCTTGAAAGTCTTTGAGATTACATTGAATTGTTCAAAACTCAACTAAAATCAAAGCTATCTGCTCGTCTGATATAGTTGCAGAGTACAGTGTGGTCTGCTTTCGATGGAATTAAATGGATAACTTTCTTATTAGCGCAGATAAATGAATACGGCTTAGGTACTCGTGACTTCTTTTTTCATGCTTATTCCATTACCGTTTCCAAAAATAAGCTGCCGTTTTTTGTTTTTTTCCTAGAGAGAAAAAGTGAAAAATGGCCGATTCCTTCAATTTGCAGTAACTCTTTTATTTTCGAAGCTAGAACAAAATCATCTTAGCATTGTTTGGGCATTTTTTACATGGAAAGTATAGTTGTAGACGGATATTTATAAATTTTATTTTTCAAACATCCCCACAAAAAGAAATCCAACGGATTTAAGTCGGGTGAGTGTGCTGACCATTTTATGGGTCTCTGCGTCTCCTTCCAGTTATTACATATAATTTGAAGCCATGATCAACTATACTTTCCATTTAAAAAATTCAACTTTGAGTTACAACGCAGTTATGGAAAGAGCTAGAAAAACAACGACTGACGGCATTGAATTCTACGTTAAAAAGTGCTTGAACAATGCTAAGATGATTTTGTTCTAGCTTCGAAGATAAAAGATTTACTGCAAATTGAAGGAGTCCGCCATTTTTCACGTTTTCTCTCTAGGGAAAAAACAAAAGACGGCAGCTTATTTCTGGCAACGGTAATGGAATAAGCATAAAAAAAGAGGTAAAGAGTACCTAAGCCGTTTTCATTTATCTGAGCTAATAAGAAAGTTACCCATTTAATCCCATCGAAATTGGACTACACTGTACAGCAGTAGAGTGTATTACATTTCTGCTGAGCTGAATTCTCACTGTTAAACAACACAAAAGACTTGAATATTCATCATTCAGTATCACTGTTGGGGCAAGAAATCCTTTTAAACAATAGGGCCAGGTAAAACTAGAATGGACCTAGTAGCCAGTGCTATTGGCTCGACTATTACTAAGAATCGATTGAAAGATCAAGAACTCTTTATAATTTGAAGACAATCAAATGAATCTAAGATCTTTAGTGAAACACACGCTATTTAGCGAAATTAGATCAAGAAGAAAAAGGTTGTCAATTTTTATTTAAATGTTAAATGCCGCAGTATGTCAAGGTACTGCGAGCAAGACAACAAATATTACGCAGAAATGGCCTGCTATGCAGTTCCTACTTTGTCTAATGCCAATCTATCTAATCTTGGTACATCTAAGTAGTGCCAATTCGTCTGGTAATCCATTCTGTCTAAAATTGAACTTAGATAAGCGCGAGCAATGGATCGAAATCATTTTTATCTATGAGGGACATTTCTGGAAAAACATAGATTTTTCAGGAACACACGGCGACTCGGTAAAGAAAACAAACCACAAACCTTTTGAAAATCCTATGTCACCATAAGAAAGAAATACGGGTGTCTCGCTTTGAAATAACCAAGAACATTTAAACGAAACTGACCCTTATAATACTCGATATGTACTCCAATACTTTTTCCTGAAGTGAAAAACGCTGAAAATACTCGTAGTACACAAAGAATTGAGAAACGCAGCTACACACTACACGCTATACGCAATGGCAAAGACAGTAGTGGTTTTTAAGGTTATGTGTACCAATAATATTGTCTCCGTTTGTGGATCCCAATTTAATTAGCCCTCAGACTTCTTAGCCACAATTTACAAACCTACAAGTTAAACATCTGCAAATACTTCGTAAAGTATCTATTTGCAGACTCCTACATAAACATGTTATTTCTTAAATGGAACGTATAACGGAGTAACTTCTTCATAGTTGGTTGTGGAATTTTCAACGAGTTTCTTATAAAAGGTGTGGCAAAACAAAACAATACTAGATTATGAGAAAACAATTGTTATTGTAACAGGAATAAAAAAGCAAACACTACAACTTAATGACGAAAGAAGATTGAGAGAGCATAAACAAAGAAGTTAATTATAGAAATTCCAAATTAACCATGAACTATTTACTAATCAACTACGACCATCAGAGACATTAAGATCAGGGAAGACAGTAAAGATACATTCAGTCAAGGTCGTTAAACGAAAACAAAATATTAATAGATTTCAAAACAAAAGAGACATCCTGTATTTTGCACATTATTGTGATAAATAATTTGTTGAAATCAAACAGACTATTTATGATAGGTATATTAATAAACAGTAAATGTTACTTTGACAAATGTTTATTATTATGTTCAAAAACAAAATACATCTATGTGTCATCATCATGGCCTACTAAGATATTTAAGTTTCCTATAAATCAAAACTAACAACAGGAGAAGTCAATTGCATGCTTTTTAAAAATTTTAACAGTAAATGAAGCACGCTATGGTAAAGCACATAATGCATTGCTCAATATTCTAGAATCTTAACAGCTGACATTTTTATTTCCCTTTTTTCTCTTCAACGCGAGATTTATATCGCTAAGTAATGTCATCCAAGCAATTTTAAAGGGTTCCATAAGTATGTTTAAGGAGGGTTTTCATACTCACGCTGTCTTATGAAATTATAGAAAATGTAATAAACTCACAAATCGGGTTTTGTTTTTAAATAAAATGCCAACTAAAGTAAAAGATTGCCGCTACAAATAACATTATAATAAATATATCTGCCACAATATCTGGAACGGTGTTTTGTAACCAGAAATTAATTTTTCAATTTAATGGTTTTTTCATGTTGTCCACGCTTCGGTAATAATGATGTTTCATTCTTGTTTGAACTCTTCAGTAAAGCATATCCGGAGTGGAATCTCGAACCTGTTTTAAGCGCATCTCATTAAGAATCCGTCCTAATTATGAAACGAAAATTTGTAAAGTCTAAATAGATTTACATTAGAAAATAAATGATAGTCACTCTATCAAATAATAGCAAGTAACTTTGGCTTCGACAAATCTATTTACAGTTTTTGCTGTTTCATAATATAAAAATCCTCAAAATATAAAAACTCTTGTAGTATCCATCTGCTTTTAATAAATGAAATGAAAAGAAATTTATTTACGAAACTGTTGGCAAAACTTATAACTTCTTAAAATATAGCATGGCCCAGTTATAAAGAATATCATCGTTAGAAATAGTAAATCCATTCATGTTACGATCCTATAGATAATTTAACGTTAAAATCTGAAATTGAAGCCTTCCCATCGATAGGTTAGCTTATTTTGATCAGGAGGTCGTTACGTATTATCAAATTATGTTTTTACGTTTGTTGCCAAATCTTCATAGATTCCAACTGATTTTTTTTTTATTTAATTTTGGTTCAATTTACTTTTGAATTTCTTTCAACACTTTTTTTGTACTTTAATGAGGTGAAAGTATAATAAATCAATGGGCTAAATTCCCAGGTACATACAAAAATAGGGTTTAGTTTTATTTATTGTAATTAGTGATTAAGTAACGACTTATTTAAATCTGGACCCCCGGCTGAAGCCATTGGCAATGATCATTTTCATCAGTTTGTTTTGATGTTCGATCTGCAACGCGACATATTCTTTATGAATGTAAAAACATTTCGGTTCTATTTGCATAATTCGCAATTATGACATACTCGTATAACGGGCCAAAATTTGCAAGCGCGTGTGATGTAATCCGTCGCATAAATTTCAATTACGTTTTAATTTTAGTTTTATAATCCCAGGTTGAGTGCGTCGTTTTTATTCTAAAAAAGGAATGGGTCTTCTACTGTCTGTTTTTGTGGTATTTGTCAGCGTGGTGGAACTTTTGACTGTTTACTCTGATTTTCGGAGGAGGTTGCAGCCAGTTAACTCCGACAGAGATTTCTCCCCTCTCATTCGAAGATATGAGGCGGGTCTTCACAAAGAACGACAGAGGATTCTAAAAATACTCGATGAATATAGAAAACTCGAAAAGATTGCAGAATGCCAGACGGAAGGAGAACCCAGCACTTCTCAACCTGACGCACATCAATCAACAACGAGCTGTTCTGGTATAGAATCAAAATATGAACTATCTAGGAGTCCGTCACCAGCGATACCTGCTGTTCCCAGGAATAGCTTTTGTATTGAATCGACCGAAACTCAAAATGATTTTTGTAAGGATGAACCAAACAATGCTTGCCCTCCAGAAGAGGTAATAGAGGGTAAAAAGGAGGACGATATTGAAAAGCTTCACAGGCAGTCAAAGGGTATTCTTAAAGATGATAGTTTTGAAAAAATTGCAAATGCCCTTCATGAGTTAGTTTCATCAAAAAGTGGTGAAAAATCGCTTTCTAGTAATAGCGAGGAAAATGTTATTCTTTGTGAAATTGCACCAAGGATTAGTACAGTGAGTATTAAAGAAGATGCTCTTGAAGTAGCTAGCAAATCTGATATTATTGCAAAACGTAAAAAAGAAGAGATTGAAATAAAAAAAATATGTTTTGAAAAGAAGCTCTTAAGTGTTGAATGTCCTTCGAAAATTACTTCGCATCATGCCAATTTGGATATCACTGACAATAAAGAAAAGATTATTTCGAAAGAAGATTCTCTAAATACTATTCCCGAGCACAATAATTTTGAAATTATTAATGATACGGACAAAAGTAATATTGGCCAACAACAGAATAAGGAACAAATAATCTCTTTAAATAATATTCCCGAGCATAACAATTTGGAGGCCACATGTGATACTGAAAAAAGTGAAATAGCCCAACAAGAACTACCTAAGTATAATAAAGAGAAAATTGCTTCAAATGAAGATATTAATACCGAAAAAGGTGATGATATCCAAAGATACATATCTAAGACTGAAGAAAAGACTGTTTTAAAAGAAAATTCTTTAAATGTTATACCTGAGCACACTTTGGAGGTCGTTAGTGATATTAAAGTAAGTGATATTACCCAACAGCAAATGCCTCTAAATGACGAGGAAATTGTACTAAAAGAAGACATTCTAAATACCGCTTCTGAGCACAATGAGATTGTTCAACAAGATAATGATTCCTTACAAATTATTTCTGAGCATAATACCGAAAAAAATATAGATAACCAGCATCAGGTGTCTAATAGCGTTCTAGAAGTTATTTCTGAGCAGAGAAATCAGGAGATTAATGCCGAAGAAAGCAAAACCATTCAACAGCAGGTGTCTGACAATGAGAAGGGGGTCGGTACAAAAGATCGTTTGGAGGCAATTCCTGATCATAGTAATTTCATTGAGAAATGTGATACTATACAACAACAGGTCTCTAAGACTGAAGAAAAACAGGATATTTTAAAAGAAGATTCTCGAGATATCCCTAAGCATGACAAATTAGAAAACATTGATGGCACGAAAGAAAGTGATATTGTCCAACAACCAATGCCTCCAAATGATGAAAAGAATATTTTAAAAGATGATCCTACAAGTATTATCTCTGAGCGCAATAATTTGGAAATTATCGGCAGTGTCGGAAAAAGTGAAATTGCCCAACAACAGGTGTCTGAGAATGATAAAGGAAGGTTCGTTTCGAAAAAAGATCCTCTACAGATTATTTCTGAGCTCATTCATGAAACCAATATAGTCGACAATATTCAACAACAGGTGCCCAACAATGAAAAAGGAGAAATCCTTTTGAAAGAAGATCATTCGGATACTACCTCTGAATCTAATCATTTAGAGATTATCACTGACAACAGAAATAGCGTGATTCCTCAACAGGAGATATCTAAGAATGCTAAAGAAGAGGTAATCTTCAGAGAAGACTCTTTACAGATTATTCCTGAGCACATAAATCATACGGAGAAAAGTGGCATTCAACACAAGGTATGCACGGCCAAGGAAGAACAAGTTACCCCTAAAGAAGTATCTCAAAATATTGTCTCTGAGAATAGTGGAAGTGATATTGTGCAACAAATAGTGCCCAAAGAAGTTGAAGAAAAAGTTATTTTAGAAGACGCTAGAAATATTATCTCCGAGCACAATAATTTGGAGATTATAAGTGATGCCCAAAACAGTAAGGTTATCCAACAAGAACTGTCTCAAATTGATCATGGAAATTTAATTTCAAAAGAGGATTCATCACAAATTATCTCTGAGCATATTGACGATACTGTTAAAAGTGATAATATTCAACGAAAAGCGCCAAAGAATGAACAAGAAATCTTATCAAAAGGAGATCCTCTGGATATTATCCCTAAATCTAATATTTTGGAGATTGTCGATGATAACAGAGACAGTGAAATTGTCCAGCAGGAAATGCCTACGAGTGTCGAAGAAAAGGCTTTATTAAAAGAAGGTTCTCTACGACCTGATCTTAAGCATCATATACATGATAGGGAGAAAAATGATAACATCCAACAAGTAGTATGCAAGATTGAAGAAGAACGAGTTGCTCTAAAAGAAGATTTTTTAAATATTATCTCTGAGCATAGTGAAAGTGATCTTGTGCAGCAAAAACTGCCTGGAAAAAGTGAAGAGCAAGTTATTTCAGAAGAGGATCCTATAAAGGTCTCTGAGCATAATAACTTGGAGATTATTAATAATATACAAAAAAGTAAGGTTGTCCAAGATCAAGTGTCTCAGAAGGATGATGAAAAGTTAATTTCAAAAGAAGATTCGTCACAAATTATTTTTAAGCATATTGATGATACTGTTAAAAGTGATAATATCCAACAAAAAACGCCAAAGATCGAACAAGAAGTCTTACCACAAGGAGATCCTCCGAATATCATTCCTAAATCTAATATTTTGGAGATTGCCGATGATAATAAAGACAGTGAAATTGCCCAACAAGAAATACCTACGAGTGTCGAAGAAAAAGTATTCTCAAAAGAAGATTCTCTACAATCTGTTACTGAGCATATAAATGATAGGGATAAAAGTGATAACACTCAGCAACTAGTATGCAAGACTGAAGAAGAACGAGTTGCTCTAAAAGAAGATTTTTTAAATATTACCTCTGAGCATAGTGGAAGTGATATTGTGCAACAAAAACTGCCTGGAAAAAGTGAAGAGAAAGTTATTTCAAAAGAGGATCTTGTAAAGGTCTCTGAGCATAATAACTTGGAGATTATTAGTGATATCCAAGAAAGAAAGGTTGTCCAAGAACAAGTGTCTCAGAGAGACGATGAAAACTTAATTTCAGAAGAAGATTCGTTACAGATTACCCAAGCAGTATCCATGAATGACAATCATTTGGATGTTATCCCTGAATCTACTAATTTGGAGATTATTAATGATAGCAAAAACGGTGAGATTACCCAACAGCAGGTGCCTACGAATGACGAAAGGGAGGTGATTTCAAAAGAAGATTCGTCACAAATTAACTCTGAGCATATTCATGATACTGTTAAAAGTGATAATATCCAACAAGAAGTGTCCAAAACTGAAAATCATGAAGCCTTGCCGAAAGATCTTCTGGATATTATTTCTGAATCGAATAGTTTGGAGATTATTAATGACAGCAAAGACAGTGGAATTACCCAACAGAAGATGTCCACGAATGATGAAGAAAAGGTACTTCCAAAAGAAGATTCTTTACAAACTACCTGTGAGCATATAAACGACCTCGAAAAAAGTGACGGCATCCAGCAGGTAGAACAGGTATGTAAGACTGAAGAGGAACGAGTTACTCCCCAAGAAGATTCTCTAAACGTTATCACTAAGCATAATGGAAGTGATATTGCTCAACAAACAGTGTTTACAAATGTTGAAGAACAGGTTATTTTAAAAGATCCTTTAGATGATATCTCTGAATCCAATAATTTGGAGATTATGTCTGATGCCGTAAACAATAAGATTGTCCTACACAATGATGAAAAGCTTACTTCAAAAGAAGATTCTCTACAAATTATTTCTGAGCATGAGAAAAGTGCCGACATCCAACAACAGATACCACCCAAGACTGAAACACGAGGTGCTGCTCCAAAAGAAGATTCTGTAGATATTCTCTCTGAGCATAATCATTCAGAAATAAGAAATGAGAATACCCAACAACAAATGCCTGGAGGTAGTGAAAAACAAATTATCTCAAGAGAAGATAATGAACATAATCATACTGAAAACATTGAGGTCAGGAATAAAGAAGAAAAATTCATTTTAAAGGAAGATTCTTTACAAACTGTCCCCGAGGGTATTAATGACACGGAGAAAAGAAATGACACTCAACAACAAATACCCAATAATGAAAAACAAGTCGCTCTAGAAGAAGACCATCTAGAAATCATCTCTCAGCAAATTAATGATACCAAGAAAAGTGATAATACCCAGCAACAGGTACTCAAGAATGAAACCAACAACCTTGAAGCGATTTCTGATAATATTCCTAAAGAGCCTTCCAAGAATAACGATGAAAATATCTTACGAAAGGCTTCTACTGTGAAAATTGAAAAATGTCCTCTGGAAATAGCCCATCTAGAAGAAGTTAAATTACATTCCATAACGTTTGACAGCGTTGACTATTGGCCAAATAAGGCTTTAATTGGGAAGAAAAAAGGTAAATCTAAAAGTAATAAGAAACGTGTGAAATTTGGTTTACATGTCGAGGAGTTAGAACCGGAATGGTCAAGGGCACCTTCACCTATTTTTAAACTAATAAACTCTCCGTCATCCAGCGAGGTTCACTCGCCGCCACCTGCAGAACAACCAAGAACTTGTAATCTTGAATCATTTCAAATAACAGATTTAAGTCAACAAATCGTTGCAGAAGATTATTGGAGACGCTCTCCGTCCCCTTTTAGGGATTTCTTAGAATCTAATACTATTCCAGAAGAAAGTGCACGAGGTACCAGTCAACAAATTGCGTCAGAGGATGGAGATGACAAGGAGTCATCATTGCATTTATTGCGAGAACTGGAAAAACCAGACTCTATTTCTTGGGATCCAAATAGAAAAATTTTGTCTTCAGATGAAGAAGCAGAGGAGGTTCCGTTTGGCCTTGATAAAGAATTTATTAATACTTTAGATGGATTAAAAACTAGTAAATTGGAGGAAAGGAAGAAATCGCGTCGAAAACACGGACGAAAATCTTCAAAACAAAATAGTCTCGAATCTGACAGCAGGACGAACAACTCTGGAATTTCTGAATCATCACTCTTAGAAACAGAAGTTGCAGAAACAAGCACTAATAAAATTTCGAGTGGTGAGTCAAAAAGTATTCGTAAAGTGGAAAAGAGAAAACGTCCCGATGAGGATCGTTTAAGGAAACAAGAAAACTCTGCATCAAAGGCATTCTGGGTAAACTCGAGTGTTGTAATAGATACAGTTTGGCCTAAATTCTTAACATTTTTGATTTTTTGAAGCCTGGATAGTATGTTAACCCTGAGTTGTTCGAATAGAACTGAAGAACGATCGGTTATATGCTGGTTTTAAAATAGCAGGGCGACGTGCCAACGATAAATTGTTTCTAATTTTCCAGATTCTCTGCAAATGCTGGTGGCACTAGTAATTTATTTTTTCAAAATTAATTCTTCACCTGATCGTTATGGACTTAACGTGTTGTTAAATAACTATCAAAATCAAAAAGGCTTTTGAAATTATGTCAAAATTCACTTGTTTTAAACGGCCACCGCTTAGTACAAATTATTTGATTGTTTACCTTGTTCACAGTATTAGGTTTTATTAGTTGGAACCGTTTTTCATAGCTTGCTCTAAATATTATCTGATTGTCAAGCGTTCTAAATTACTTTAAAATTCATTTGTTCCTTCTGTTCACAGCCTCCTTTAAATTTTGAGTTCACTTTTGAACACAAGTACCGAACTAAAATAGAAATAGAATATTTTTCAGAGCTATCATCACATCTTTATTTTTCGTTCATAAATCACAATATAAGTTAATTTTCAAACCAAAATAACCCTAATTTATGGAATCAGCTCATTTCGTTGCAGTTTAAATTGACTTATTTGTATTTGTTAAATTGATAGACGAATGTATTTAATTAATTTAGTTTTATTTACCTCTTGGTTACGTACAAATTACTCTTATTCCTCTTTAATGTTAGAACATGTTTATTCAACCTTC
This sequence comes from Ignelater luminosus, assembly GCA_011009095.1. NCBI lineage: Eukaryota > Metazoa > Arthropoda > Insecta > Coleoptera > Elateridae > Ignelater > Ignelater luminosus. The sequence continues at coordinate 309,192 of VTPC01000929.1, forward strand.
TGTACCTATTTATAACTTTACGTATTTCTTAGACTAATCTCGTTAAATACGGAACTTGAAGCTATTTTAAAAGCCACAAAAGCATAATTATTAATATTTCACATTCATCTTGCCTCTAATGATTTTTCGTTTTTCAGATAATTTTTAACATTTGTTTGCTCTGCTATAAATTCATCTCTAAATCCTCATGTTGCTATGTTACAGCTTTAACGATTACATAAATTGCGAAAAGTGTGCCTTGTTAACCGTTCAATCAACCCGTTAACAAATGAATGACGGCGATGATATTCGTGATAACAGAATTTTTTGACCGCTTCCATTTGAACTTGCTGACTTCACGAATTTTGGCATTAAGCCCACATTTTATCGAGTTATTCATATAGTTATTAATAATTAGATTTTGACTTAATTTATTTGAATAATCCCCGCTTTTATTCTCTAATTACGTCAGTCCATTCTATCATCTGTTAACTACCCATATTTTGTAAATAATGTACGATTTAAAAAGGCCGATTCATTTTCATCGTGGGCGTTTTATTTATTTGATTGGGAAGTTGAAGATAGAAACTTGATAGAAACTCGCGAAAATTTGATATATTTTTGCCGATATTGTCGAGACCCACCTCAAATCCAAACACTTTAGAACATATTGCACGCGGCACTACGTTCCATATCATTTGCTAAAAATACCCCCGGGATGCTTTGCTCTTTTACCCATCTGACACAATTCAGTCTTGCTCTGGAGTCTGAACAGTTTGTGTCAAAATGGGAGACGTTGATGTAGCTAACTACACTATTACCGAAAAGAAAACGCGGAAGGTTAAGAAAACCACCAAAAGACGTGAAAGCGGTGACCGCGGGGATGTTACCATCACCGAAATCGAACGCACCACCACCAACAATGGGGTTAACAGGGGGTACGTGTTGGCACCAAGAGGAGATAGTAGTGTCAAAATTAACGATTGATTAGTGAAGATACATATATTAGTGATATCTTTTGATCAAATAATGATAGGGGGTTGAATTGGAAATTATTTTTTAATTGATAAATTATTTTGGCGGTTTCTTTAACATATCGGCCAACACGTACCCCATACTAATTAAAGGTACATACAACTCTATTGTGTTAACATGTGCAAGTGTATAAATGTGATTTGAATGTGTGTGCACACGTGAAAATCACCCGCCATTAATTTTGATGCATAAAATTATATAAATCTTATGTATTAGCGAAGCTTTTGACTCGTACAATTTGCATTTTGGATTTGTTCCAAACTAAAAAGACAGCATTTTCATCAAATGCTTTTGTAATTTGGCTTTTATGATATTGTAATGTTTGTGTTTCATGCTTATTTTAGGCAAACTTTGTTTTTTTACAGCTTATTTTTAGTGGCGAGTACACGAAGGCCATGAACAAGGACTGGCATGGTCAACATTTCTGTTGTTGGCAATGCGATGAAAGTTTGACTGGACAACGTTACGTACTTCGTGAAGAACATCCATACTGCGTGGCCTGCTACGAATCTGTTTTTGCTAACAGTTGTGAGAAGTGCAGTAGAACTATTGGAATCGACTCGAAGGTGAGTATTTTGAGTTCGTTGTATTTTTCTGGGTGTTCCGAAAATGTCCAAAAAAAGTATGATATTGATTGTTTGGCTGGGGTGAAGAACTTTATTCTAGCTTGGCCTTCTAGGTTTAAATAACTATAACTTGAGTGGGGAAATTAATAAAAAGGTATTTTTTACATGCCCAAAAGGTTTTTGATGGTATATTGGATGGGTGTGTTACTAATGGGATTGTGGGTGTGGCTCATCATGACCTTCACTTTAAGGAAACTGGTCAGAATTGAGTTATGAAGAGAAAAATGTTGAATATGCTTTTTTTAACAGAAACAAAATTAAATAAAAATTATTTTTATGAAAAAATGTGTTTTCCTATAAATTGCTGTAGAAGCTTTGGAAAAGACTGTATTGGGCTTTGGGTCTAAGATCTTGCTGGACTGAAGAAACAGTATTACAATTTTGACTTTTTTCCTCTATTGTACTCTTACATAAAATATCTACACATTAAGGTATAGTTCAGCCACATCAAGAAGCTACTATTTAGATTGATGTAATTAGATACTTTTGAGACATTATCAAAATCGTTTATTAGATCCATGTGAACTAATTCATCTAGTAATAAGAAAGGAACTAGAATAAGTATTTCCAAACAACGATCGATAATTTTAGTTAACTGTATTAATCTAGTGAAATGTATTAAAGCAAAAGAAAACGAAAATGATCATTTGTTTCTAAAATTACCCTTGGTAACAATTTCTAGATATAGTTTTATCTGTCAAACATTAATAATTGCATGAATTTGGAACAATATCATGGTATAAGTTCAGATCTTTGGCATTCAAAACAATGTACCATCATTACTTCTTATTTTTCAAAACAGATGGTTTACAAGTAAAAGCATTGTTTTAGAAACGAAGAGAAATTTTTCGAAGCCAAATCACGCCCAACCACATGCTGCCGGCGGCGGGTTGCACACGGCAAAACCTAGAATAAATACTACAAGTGGGTGTTCTCGGTCCGTGCACTATCCGATTTGGCTCCTATTAGTATCATTTGTTTCATCCTACATTTTACAAAAAATTTAGTACTAGTGGAGAATGACGAATGGGTTTAAAATCCGGAAAATAAATCTGTATGACTTAAAGATCTAGAATTTATTTGTTATATCCAAGGGAGATACTTCTATTAATAGAAGATATGATTATAATTTTTAGGACACCCTGTAAATATAATTTTAAATCACATTGCGTGCTTCTGCAATTTAATTAATGTTTATTTAACAAATAAAAAGATGATTCACACGCATGCAAACAAACTTTAATAAGATGTTTCAAATTAAATTGGGCATGGGTTATGTCATGTTTTTTTTGTTTTTCAAACGGGACTTTAAGGAATCTTAAGTATTATGTGATGAGATTTATTTTTGTTTTTCGTCGTAGGACTTGTCGTACAAGGATAAACATTGGCACGAAGCTTGCTTCCTGTGTGCAACCTGTGGCGATTCTTTGGTAGATAAACAATTTGGATCCAAAGGAGATCGTATTTATTGCGGCCGGTGCTACGATGAACAATTCGCTTCCAGGTGCGATGGATGCGGTCAGATTTTCAGAGCCGGTAAGTGTGAAAATTGATGTAGTATAAATATGTTTCGTATGTGTTTACTCATAGTTATAAATAAAATATAAATATCGAGAGCGCGCAAAAGGCAACAACACGACAACAAACAAAACATGCTCGTTAATAAATAAAGAAGGTTTAATAAATCACGTTTCTAGCTTGGAATACGTTCTTAGGTGCCGATGTTATCATCGATTTAAAATAACTTAACAACCAGAAATATAAATTAGATAAGTTGATTGAATTGCTGCAGATACATACATGCTATATGATACATACTTTATATTAAATAATATCATTCGTTACTTTCTATTTTGGTATTGTCTGTCTGAGTCAATAGCAACGTGATTGACAAGCGAAGAAAAAAAAACAAACAGTTTATAAATATAAAAGATTCCATATCAAAAACAAAAAATGTAAAAAGCAGTGGTTGCATTATTTTCACTTTAGATTAGATAACCATAATGGTTAATAATTAAATTTGATCATTAAGAAGTAATTATTATTATTATTAGTATTACGCATAAAGCTAATTAACAGAGTACTGACCGAACCCTCCTACAAACTTGGGTGAAAGGATTGGCGAAACTAAAATAGACATGATGTAAAGAGAAACACCTGTAAGCTGACGCTTTTACATTCAAGACAATTAAATTAACAGTTATTACAATTAATTATTGGTTTTATATAAGTATAATTTATTCGTCGAGAGAGGCGTTAGTCAAATGTCATTTCTAATGTTTTACACATAACTAAAAACATACATTATCGTTTTTTGTAATACATAAGTTCCGTATACGCCCGTGATTCTAACATTTTTAGTACAGATCTAAATCATACCTTTTTAATTAAAAGAGTGTCAGTTTTATTTTTGTCATAAAACGTTTTATTAAATCTTCCAACCTTTTTAACCTAGTACGGAAATTTTATACATCTTTGCTACGTTTTACTACCTGATGGGCATCTTTCATTTGATTCAAATCTAAAAAAATAGTTTCTGTATGCAACAAATAATTTTGTTATGACCACTACCTTAATGGTTATAATACGATAATAAATCGTTTAGTGAATTTTTTATTAGCGCCTGCGGTGGTTGATTGCCTCACACATTAACCCATATACAGTATTTTGAATCATTTACCTTAACTGGACGTGTTAAATATTTTTTTGGTGAAATGATTCACAGAATTCATTTGAATTAAAGTCGTATTTGAATAAATATATTAAAACCGCCAATGTGTTGGCGAATAAGAATACTATAAGTAGTAGTAGTAGTAACTATGATATTTAAATTTTATTCTGAATCAATGAAATAACAAATTTATTCCGTAAACCTCTTCATGACCCTTTTTTTTAGGTTGATCTGGTTTCGATTTTTATATGTTTCTTCAAATTATTTAGAACCAACAACTTGAGTTTATTACTGAAAGAATATTTTTAAATATTGATTGGTACCGGCATCGGAATCCTTTTCTTTAAGTCATTTGTCATTTTTCGTTACGGTTCTGTATATTAATACTAACTTGGTTCCATCTGCAAGGAAAATCAGTTGGCAAAACTGATAGCAAGCGGTAAAAATCCAAGTGTATTTCGATTTTTTTACTACTGGCCATCTAGGTAGTCATCTTGCTTGATCATGACTCAAACTGAACGGTTTTGCATCAAACGTCGATTATAAATTAGGTACTAAAGCAAAAAACTTGTGCAAAACGTCAAGATAGTGATCGATAGCAGTCGGATTACTAGTTGGCAAAGCTCATTTGATCCTCTGAAACATAAGATCAGTAAAAAGAATTGAAGGACTGTTGGAATTTATATTGGTCACAGAGAGGTATCTTGTTTTGCCATAATTGGTAGCTCTTCGCCTACGCCCATAGTGAAGTTAGGTTTGGTTCGTTCAGGTCTTAGGATTTTTCCTTCATTATAGTGGAATCTTAGAGATATATCATTGGAAGGAGTCAGGGAAGTGAGAAAATCCCACCATATACATATTATGACATTTGTTTGAAACGTTTCTCGTTTTGGGACAGGTAATTAATTTTCTTTGCTAAAGTTGTTGAAATAAATCCATTCTTTATTGCACCGTAGGCATTCGTTTGAAGAAATGTTCCTTCAAAGAATCTGAAAGCAGCTGATCGTAAATTTAAAAAAAAATTAAATTATACGGAACTTCTCTGAATTGTCTGTTGGCCTTTCCAATTTGGCGTTTCTCTGGAATAACCAAGCTCTGCTGACAACTTACCGAGCTTGATACTTGCATCTGCTTCATTAAATTTATTTGAACCAACGCTGTGCCGTACGAATATTCACTACTGCCTCCCTTTCACTTCATAGATTTTCTTAACTGCAGTCGTTGCAGAGGCATCTTGTTTCCAATAATGACGCAAAAGTATCAAAACTAGTTTCTCGTTGAAGATTTCTAAAAGCGAGCAGGGTGCTGCATTCTTCATTTGATTGATAAACCCCGAACTGACATGATTGTGAGACTGGATGAGCATGTCCAAAGGATGATTTGAATCGCAGAGCGGAAATTTCGACGTATTAGCTCACTTGTGCGTGATAGTTGAGATAACAACTTGGATTTAAGACCTTTTGAAGGAAGCTCCTCAAAATTGGCAATTTTCAGAAACAGGATTAAAATAGGATCTTTAGGATTTGCATCATATCTAAATAACTTTATCTTGAGAATGGGCCTACTTACAAAGATCTTCATGAGCCTCTAGTTAACAATATCATTTTGGCTTGTCAAATTTATTTAAAGTGATTTTGATTTGAAGACACAGTCAGTTTCAGTTACTTCCATTTTTAAATGCAATTAAGCCGGCTGAATGTAAAACCTACTAGTATGTGATTAAACAAGTCATGCCAAATCTGAGACAAATCGTGCCAAAATTCTTTTAGTCATTTATGTTGGAATGAGTAACGTGCTACAGATTGTGTACTTACCAAAACAAAATACTGTTATCTCTTGATCTTTCTGCAAATTTGAATATAAGCAACCGAATTTTCCAAATTGCAACCTCTTTGGGCAGACTTGATTAAACTTGAATATTGATCGATATGCAAATTGACTCTAGAATCGGAGTCCAGACTAACGTGAATTAAAAAGTTGATCTTTGGAGTCAGGCGTCCGCTTTCAAAGACGTTTACAATCTCTTTGATTCGAAATGTTGAGAACGTTCAAGTTATGAATTCCGCCCTGTCCCTTAATATGATTTGAAGTGTTGATCTTGTCTGCAAAACCATTACTACTTCCAACTAAGTTCTTCACTGTGACCTACCTTGTTCCTATATTGTTTACAATGATAATAAAGCAACTAGGATTGAAAAGCACAAAAGGTTATCTTCAGACTTCCCATAGATGTTGTGGTATGATTTATAATAGTAAGACTGGCCTCGTTGTGAAGATCTGTGTTGCTGAACACGGACGTTGTCGTTAGCACGCTTTTTTGCCAAATGGATGAAAAACAGCATGAGACTAATCATAATTTTTTTCTTTTATGGGCTGCTCACCATAAGAGAATATTGAAGACGGTAATTACTAACTCAACATCTGGACCGTACCAGACTGTTACTACATTGACAAAGAAATAACTGATTTTTCAATTGCCAAGAAAACGGTAACCCTGTCCGGATTCATATTATAAACACTTGGGGGCAAAGAAGAATCGGATCGGATCGTACAGATAAATTCCTACAGTCCAGCCATATATCTAGATTAATAGAAGACTAAAATGGCTACAGAAGCGGTAGTGTCACACTTGGCTATGACAAAATATTTGCTTTTATAAGATAACAAAAGAAACAGTGCCAATTACATTTACTTGTTTTTCGATGCAATCGAGACGAGACCTTATTTGCTAGAAATGCTGCATGAAATGAAGTGACATGAGTTAGGTGACCCTTGTTCGTTGTTTTCCAGAGTTATTCATGAAAAACCAGCAACTTAACGTGAAAATTCCTTAAACCATTACGCAATCGGGCTTCCATTCATTCCAATTAAGTATTGTATCATTGCATTATAACAAGAAGGTTAATGACATCACAAAATAAAAACATTTGGCCTTTAATTTCCAATTAAAATGTTTTCCTAAATGTGTAGTCATGTCTAAAATATTTCTACTATATTAATTTGCGATTAACCACCAAATATTATTTAAATTTCATTTAAATGATTTACAGATCATTCTTGACGGAAGCAGAATAGATTTTAGTAATCTGATAGCAATTAACACTAATTAGTGAGCACTTACTATTAATTTATTGAATATATTTTGGAGATAAATCAATACAAACAAAAATAAATTCACTGCGGATGTTAATGCTATAAATAGAAAAAGCTTCTAATATTCCATTTTTGTATAAAGTGGTTTGTCACATTTAGATATTTGCACCCTAGAGTGTACTTAATGATAGGAAAGTGTAGCCCTTTTTTCTGCTATCATTTATTCAGTTGTTAGGTGATCGACATATCTAGGGCGTATTGTAAAAAATGCTAAAGATAATATCAGTAGCATACAAGCTAAATTGCATTTGACTTTCTAGAGAACTAGAGAAATTTAAGATGCCTTGTTACAATGAAAACGTCTAGTTATCTACGAAAACAATTTTCTATTGTCACTCACTTGTTTTTTCTACATTATGGGATATTCACGTGACGTGATAAACGATTGTAATTTTTACCAGGGATGTGGTAAGACAGCATTTTAATCTATTTTAAGCCGAAATGTTTTGCGGTAAAGAAGTTTCCATTGCTTCCCAATGCATTTAACGTACGTACTATTTACACACACATACAGAAATTCATGAAGAAGGGATATATTTTATATTATTAAAGGAAATTTTGATTTTTTTTGTTAGTTTTGTAAGTAACCCAACTTTTATCGCACGCGACAAGAAATTTCGTGTAGGTGCGTGTTCCGAGTTACCAAAACTTTCTTACGTGCTTGTGGAAAGATCTGTATCACAAGGTACTAACTTTATTCAATTTGAAGTATTTATGTTGTAACATCACTTTACGAGTTTTTCTAACTAAAATATGGAATTTATATTATTACTACAGAAGTTTAGGTTATCTTCTTTTTTTTGTAATTTCCAGTACAGCTAATTGATAGAGAGGGGCGGAAACACGAAAGTATGCATTTCAGATAAACATGATGATATTATTAAAATTATAAGTCACAATTTGATAAATAAAATTAGTTCCATTTAGGAATCTGTGAATTTTACACCCTTTTATTAAATAAACGTGGAAAGCAGTGGTTTATATTAATAATGCAGCAAGAATTGTGTTCAAGAAAAAAAACATGGAAGAATATCTGTTGGGACCTTATGCGTAAAAATATCTTCAGTAAGTTCACAAGAATATTATAATGAAATTGTTTTTCATGGCTAACTAGTATCAATTTTTTTCTTTCTGCTTATATTTCATTTATGAAAAATATTCAATGATATTTGTAAATCCAAATGGTAGATACTTTTTATTAAAGATGATCAATCATCCACATTTGTTTTAGAAACTTCCTCGTCTATAGTATAAAACGCGTGTATATTATTCTCAAATATTAGATAAAAGGAAAGGTCAAAACGAGATTTATCTTTTAAACAAAAAATAAATTGGTTATGGCTTTATTAATAATTTAATTGAAGGTTTTTTTTTAATTATGGATGCATTAGTTACCATTTTTGTTTGAAGTAGATACAGAAAAGTGTAATTGAGACAGTTATAAAAAGACAATTGAAGCGAAATATTGATGGAATAGCGATATCCAAATCCAATACCGACCTATAGATATACTGATCTGCAATGTATGTAATAGTAGTTATCTATAAAGGAAAAATATCGGCAAGATAGCCAAAGACAAGAAATCACTATTGACCAAAACTCGATACAATTGCTGAAAATAATAAATTGTTGGTTTTTCAAGATTCTTCTATAACCTTCGCCGAAAGTAGTATTCAGCTTAGAGACTTCCAAAAGTGAAACTTTTTTTCCTTACGCTTTGGTTTAACTAAATTATGTTTTGCGGCGATACCATAAAAGTTTTCGTGATGGTTTGGCTTATCCATATGACAAATCTAATATCTGAACAATGCCACTTTTAAAATTCAAAAAGAACTAAAGGTTTCTATTTATCACACTCATGTTAAGTTACAGGATGTTTTGCCCAATGGAAAGGAACTTCTGGTTTTTATCGGAGGTGACCAAATTACGAGACGTAAATCAAGCTAAGTATCGCCTCTTTCACGAAGATAAGGCTTGGAATTCAGATCGTAGAAATCTAGATACGATACCATGTGAGGCCGAAACGTTTTGCTTTCTAAATATTACGCGATACTAAAGGAAACCTTTTACACTAGGCATATTTGATCTTTCGTGCTTTTAATGTTTCACATTTGAATCTCTATTGAATGGACGGTTTTCATAGCTACTTGAAGTTTTGATATGAATATGATTTTAACAGATGGATTCCGACCTAAAAGTCCATGTGAATATTTGCCATCGACTTTAATGGCAGAGTTCTGCTTCTTAGATAGGTATATTTCTTGCAGTGGAATCTTGAAAACCAAGTAGAAGTGATAGAAGCATTGTGATGTATGGTTCAGATGGATTTGTGCCAAAATCCCAGCACACCATAGAGACCCGAGGACTACATAGATTTATACATTTGAATTTTGGCTGAGTACTATTATCGCGAAACTTATAAATTTTCCAAATTCTAACTATATTAGGCACTTTTTGTAACTATCAGATGCCAGATTTTGAATCTTTGCAGTATGGAGTTCCATAATTATCATGATTTAACTAACTGTAGATGTTACGCGATCATTCTCTATGTGCAGCATTGGATTTGAATACGATATCATATTCGATTTGGTTTCAATAAAATTTCGTAATATGGTGAATCACATGGAGTCAAGTCCTCAAGATTCCATGTGCGCGTCGCCATTGATTTGGACATATTTTGAAAATCTTTTTAATCGAACGCATGGACAAAGCACGCGGCATAAGTTTAATCCAGCATTTAAAGATTGTCATCGAACTTCGTGCACTCACAAGTTCGGCATTGTTTAACAACACCTCCGTATCCGATTCTCCTGTGGCTTATATATTCCAAAACCTGAAGACCATGACGGCAAGACGCTTGCTTCATTTCTTTTGCAGCGGTCTCTTGGCATAACTCCTACACATGAAGGTTTTGAAAAAATGCCTTATGATCTTTATTGTCCTAGCTTGAAGGATAAACTTCATCAGCTTGTGGGAAGAACATGCAAGCAGTGTGGACTGTATTTTGCACAAAGAAAAATGCCCAGACACACAGGTGGTCTCTTCACTACCGAAAGGAACAAAGCAAGGAATAGAGCGATGATAGTGCAGCGCCTAATATTCGTCCTATACGCATTGTTACGCTGCGCTCGCTCGCTAAATCTAGGAAGGTTTTATGCGTGGTGCGCGAAAATGATAACGTCGAGTGGCTCGATGAGGACGATGTAGATCTTTAAAATGAGCTTCAAGATGCTTCTCCAATTGTCAGTGTCGAAAATAGTCAAGTAAACCCATGGTCCGAGGACACTGCTTTTTAAATTAATATGTGCTGTTTTTTATTGTATTTTTCATTAAAAAATATTCGGAAAATACTTGAGTTTTTTTAACAAGAAAAAAATTCACGTGATGTTAGATAGGTGGGAGGTGGGGTAGCTTATAACCTCACTACGTATTACCAGGGGGGAGGGGGTGTGAAAAAGGGGCTTAAAAACCTCACGTGATTAATGGACGACCCCTTATAAGAAATATTCATTAAACATGCTTATGGGATGTAATAATCATAAAACTTGCACTTAACAAGCCTTAGGTTTTTTTGTTTATGTGCGTACAAATGTATAAGAGATTGTTTTTTGTTTTGTACTTCTGTTACCATAATATGTAAATTGGAATTTGCAATTTTATGTACGTAGAATAGAAATTGATTTTTGTAATTAAGAGAAATAAATGAAAGTTTAGAGGAGTTAAAGAACTTATCACGTTGCTTTATTTCTGCTTGTTCTGTACAACATTTTATAGCTAGTTTTGTTACCAAATTAGTGATATTCATTTGTTCAGTACAGTAAAGTTGATCAAGAATAATTATCGACGTTGGCTAGATACTAACGCTTATGTAAACGTGAAAATTAGCAGAACATCCTTCGTATACCTTACCTTATGATACTTAGTTAATGTAAAACAACTAATGATCAATTTATTGAAAAGATATGAACCATAAATAAGATGACATTTTACGTAATTGAGATTTTATGCAAAATCCGGCCAATTTTATTTAAGCATCGGGTAATTAATCTGCATCGTTTCTTTACGTTAAACTTCCTAACCATGAAAACTAACGATCGGTAAAGTAAACGAAGGACATTTAATTGATTTTTTAAACAAAATGACCATAAATAAATTCATATCGTTATAATAAATACGCTGCTTGCATTAACTCTCTTGCCTTTTAAGGGGAACTAGATACTTGGCATACTTTGATTCCTCTTTTTAAAAAAGCTTTGTAAAACAATCGTTGGTTTTCTTTTATATTAGTAACTTTGATCTTTATAATTTCGTTATTTTGAAGGTAAAAACGTGTCGGTTTTATAAATATTGTTTTTACAGTCATCCAATGTCATAATAGCTGGTACATGTCAATAATTAAATAATCAAATTATTGTTAAGTAACAGCGTAAACACATATAAACTATTTTTAGTTCTGATGGTGGCATACTTTTTTTTTAGAGCTCGTACCTTATCTTAGTAGATAGATCCGTTGTTTATTCTAAATGACAGTTAATTAATTAAATTTAATCGTAATCATATGTTAATTTTTATTGTTTTATATATAAACATTTCATTTTTTTCTCTCAGATTCTTATGACAACATCAATTTTGCCCATTTCTCTGCAGATGTGTATGTGTGTGTGTAGGTAGGTTAAAACTCCAATTCAACCTTGCAAAGCTTATAATGTTATTCGATTTGGTTTTGCCTGGTACGAAACTTTAGTTCTTTTAAAGACTTCGTTGTGATGAGTCAAATACTCCTGTTCCTGTCAATTATTTAATCATTATCTTTCCTCTGTATGAGTGTGTATGTTTTTTTCAAATAATCTCACATTATTATACTGTGTTCGTGTTAACTCGTTAGTCCACATTCCATATTCGTGTGTGTTAAATTAAAAAATTTCCACAGACTCTAATACTAATTAAATGTAGTGAAAGTTTTTAAAAATTTGTGAGTTCTTTTTTTGAAAATTTTAGTTAAAAATGGCGAGTGTTTTAAGCGATCAATTTAAAACTCAGTTAAATTTGAAAACCAAGACTGTCGGTGAAGATAGGATTAGACGTGCCAAAGAAAGAAATGAAGATGTTGCTATACTCTCTATGGACTTTCCCGGGGAGAGCAAACCTTTCTTGTGTTGCATGGGAGAAGAATGTTTAATGGGGGATGCTACAAAACTTCCTTTAGGTGTGTTTTATTATATATTATGAAATTGAGAACTGAAATTAAAATTTTAATTGAAGCAAAAAAAACTTTTCAATAAGTAATTAATAAATAAAATTGATCTGGTTTAATTTTTATTGCTTGGATTAATTATTAAGTGTGGAAGTGGAGTTTCAATTTTATTTTAGACACATTATTAATTACACTGTCTATATTGTTTTCTTTTATCTGGTATACCAGTTAGGATACGAGGTCGCATCGCGAAAACATAAGATTTTCGTTTTCCAAACTGATTGATTCATTTGTTTAGTAGCATTTCAGTAAATGTAGTTATTGTTACTAAATCTCATTTATATTAGTTTAGCTACATTTACAAAGTAATAACACGTTTTCAAATAAAAGCACTTTAATAATCGATTGTAATAATTGTCATGCCATCAACCGTTAAATATTCCGTTATAAAGACCATGACATTGAACTTGAAAACAATTGTTTCTAGTAGTAATCAAATAAATCGCATGGATAGCATTTTTACATTTTCTCCATATAATATTGAATTTTGTTTCGCTTTAATTTGAAATGCCCTCGTATTCCTTTTTATGGATTATTTAATGATTATTGTTTTTCCTATCAATTTAATTAACAAAAACGCCAGAAAAGTAATCATTTGAGACTACCTACACTATAATTAACAGGATTTGCTAATATTTATAGACAAATTGCATAAAATTCTGTTTTTCTCTCTTTTTCAATTTTTAACTATATTTTAATAAATAATCATACTTGACTTTGCTCTCGATTTCACCAATTTCCTGCACCAAGAATCCATTAATGGAATAATTTCTCGTTTATAATCCCGATCGTAGTTAACATTGACCGTTTTTCTTTGTGAATCCCACATGCCACCAAATTTGGATAATTATTAATTATTATTATTCGTGTAAAACAACCCACTCGTATTTTAGAAATTAATAATAATAATAATAATAAAACCGTAAGCACGCCTTCGCAGCAATTCTTTTATACAAGAGGACCACTTGGAAATTGTTTTTGTTCCTTCTAATTAGATATCACCAGGTGTCGAGAGAAATGTGTGTAGTGGTGGAGGATTTTCAGAGAGACCACTCCCGCCCTACATAATAATAAATAAAATGATGACATGTTTTTTTAGCTGGCTAGATGTACTTAGTCACGCTAAGTTGCTGGCACGGTATGTTACGTTAGAACAATAAATGAAGATCCCCAAGGTGACTCTAAAAATGGAAGAAAAAGAATAAAAGAAGTCGGAATTATTTCATGCCACCCCCTGAAAGAAGTCTGCGCTGCATTGCGGCCAATATTAAATTCTTGAGATTCGTTACAGATTGAACTTTTTTTACTATGAAGGTCCGGTTTATGGCGAACAAGACGGAGAAAGTGAAAATCACACCGTGAAAAAGTTGGAAACAGGTTTTATTTGTAATGAAATAACGAAGTCGTATTTCTTATAAACAAAGATAACAACCAAAGTGTTTATTGAAATGCGCTTTATCATCTTTACAGGAGACGTTCAAAAAGTAACCTACTCAATTGTGGAAAGAATTCAATCGAAACCTCTGATTTTTAGTTTTTTCAGTGATAAGAAAACTAAATAAATACAACTAGAGAGATTGACATTAATATTTTTAAGAGGATGCTTTTTGTCAATCTTCTTAGATTTAAATATTGAAATAATCAAAATTGAAAATTTCATAATTTCTATACAGTGTGTTCAAGATAAGGATGCACAGCATGGGGATCTTGAAAACGGTAAGAGATACAGGACCGGTTAAATGGGATGAAAGTTGGCTATTTATAGGACCTTTTTGTTGGCGTTTGCAAAATCTAGATATCTTGGATAGTTTCAGAGATATTTAAGAAAAAGTAGATTTTTTTGATTTTCGCTTTTATTTTTTATTTTATTTATTTGAAGAGATATCGGAAAACTAAAACCACTTTTCCATTGTCACTTTTTGTTCTCTATTAAGATACGCTAACAAAATTCCTGTACAACGTTTCGGTCTCCAGTAACCATCATCAACCTCATTTTTTTAAATAGGCGGAAAAACAATTGAAAATTGTTTTGGATAGCTCTTGTTGTCACGATTCTAATGATGTAAACAGGATAGGGTTATTTTGATTTCTTATGCTATAAATTAATGCATTCTGCAGTACCCTGGCCTGCACGATCACCTGATCTAACATCATTAGATTTCTTTCCTCTGGGGTTATGTCAAGAATCATGTGCTCAACAAAAATTTTGAAGATGAACAGCAATTATTACAGTTGGTCACAGCAGCGTTCAACACAAAAAAATCAAAACCAAAATAACCCTATCATGTTTACATCATTAGAATTGTGACGACAAGAGCTATTCAAACAATTTTTAATTGTTTTTCCGCCTATTTAAAAAATGAGGTTAATGATGGTTACTCGAGACCGAAACGTGTACAGGAATTTTGTTAGCGTATTTTAATAGAGAACAAAAAGTGGCAATAGAAAAGTGGTTTTAGTTTTCCGATATCTCTTCAAATAAAGGAAAGAAAAAATAATAACGAAAATCGAGAAATCTACTTTTTTTAAATATCTCTGAAACTATCCAAGATATCTAGATTTTGCAAACGCCAACAAAAAGGTTCTATAAATAGCCAACTTTAATCCCATTTAACCGATGCTGTATCTCTTACCGTTTCCAAGATCCCCATGCTGTGCGTCCTTATTTTGGACACACTGTATACCTAAGATAAACTGCGAATGTTTTACACATACACACATGTGCAAAAAAAGGGGAAGCAGAGATCAACAATATTATTTTCAAGAAGAACAATATATTTGTTTAAGAAAACTGTATTTGTTTATGTAGACGGTAGTTAAATCATTATTATTTAAAGAGAACTTTAAATTGCAAATAGTAGAAGGTCTTTCTTCAAAGCACATTTCAGTTTCTTAGCTTAAGAGTTGAACCTTAAAAATCCTTATTCCGTGATGCTTACGCACGTGCTACACTATCCGAAAAGAATCTTGACATGATTAAATCAACTAGACCTAGGATGTTAAATGAAGTTCTTGTGAATCGTTCACAATTTTTGAAAGTATTATTTCTTGATAATTTACAGTTAAGGAAAATTTAAAACTACAACCCAAAGATGTATGCAGACATAATTCCCAGAAGATGCCCAAGGAGGATTAGCTAAGTCTTATTAGGATTGGATATGACATTTATTCTTTGAATCAATCCTGAATTCACTAATGGTGAAGGAGGGATAGTATCTCCAACGTAGTAACAAAGATTATCATCTCTGCATGTTTCCAGTTTAAATCGTTACAGCTTCTTTTCATTCACCTCGTTATGGCTTTCTGTTCCTATGCTTTACTGATTTTTGAACTCCAAATTGTCTTGTGATCTACTCCTACTTTCTGTCCAAACAAAACAGACAAGTCTGTTAGAAGCTCGGACGAGTTTGAGCAAGCTGCACAAACGTTTTCCTTTTTGCCAAAGGAAGTCATCTTCAGGGTAACCAACAAGGTTAAATTAGATTGAACAGAATTAGATGCAACAGATCTTATTTAGAAAGTTTATTAAAGGTAAATCAAATTGAGATCCTCGAGTCTTGGTAAATCAGTAGCATTTTTAATCCCCATCTTTCCAGTCAAACTTTAACAATATGGATCGTAAGACAGATAAAATGTAAATTTACAGGGTTAACTATTCCAAACTCCAGTCCTTTTGTTATTGTTTGCTGAGTGAATACACCTTCTCGATGCAACCTTTTTTACTTCCTTGAGTGTGAAATGATCATGTTCACACTTTTCACTAGTGTAAAGTTCTGTACTTGTGCACTTTATAAAAAAAAAAGTAAAAGGCCTATTGGATTTAAGTGAGATAATTGGATTTGATACTGTTAGTCAGTATTCAATCTGATTTAGCTTGATTCATTGACTCACCCTAACATGAGGCAAAGGAAAATGAGACTCTAATCTATATGACGAAGAATGCCATGGCTGTAAGAGAAGTGCAAATGAATAACCTAATTTCACAAAAAATAAACTTCTGTAACTTTAGTTAAAACTTTTGGGAATATTTAGCGTCTGTCTCAATCTGCACATTATAAACTGATCGATCTCTCAATTCTCGCTAGTATAACAACAAAGCAACTACACATTAAATGAACGTTACAGCTCTTAAAAAGTTCTTTTCGAACAAGTCAAAACAATATTTTGTGTGGTTATTGACTACAAATAATGACCAATTAATAAAAAAAAATGTCACAGTATCAGTTTTACTTTGTATGACACTCTCACTGCTATTATCGTTGAGTATTGAGCGGTCGTTAGGGAAATATATTTATCGCACCCACATTGATATATTGAGCTTAAAACGACTGTGCCTTTTTAATTGATGAATTCAGAAATATATGTTGTCCTTCTTCTTCTATATATTTTGTAATATTAGGCTTAATAATATAATATCCACTATTTTTCCTCAATTTTAAGTTCTTTAGAAAGATTCTTGAACGTCTGTAAGCTCAAATTGCTGTTAATATCAATAAAGTATGTCCATGTGTGCGGAGCAAGGGAAAAACAAATTTACCGGCTTCACATCTAGGACTTTGTTAGATTAACTTCTAGACAATAAATTCCAATAAGTTACTTTTATTCTTTCAAATTTATGTCCAAATATAACAGTTGTTTAATGAAAAGTAGACAGTAAGTATAATGTTGCCAAGAAAGTTATGATTGCTGCAACACACCAATAGACACAATATACAAGTGTGAATGCAGAACTGGCAAGTTACAAATGTAACAAACGAAAAACACGTTTTTGGCTTAGTTGCCAGAAAACTTTATATTAGTAGAAGCACCCAAAATGGAGAAAAATAATCTTTTTTTTTGGCAGCTGAATTGAAAATGTCTGCCAATATTTGTCATCGTATGCAGAATGCGTAACTTTTTCTAACGCATTTTTGTTTCTTTGGTCCAAATGTTCTTCTACTTAGATGGATTTAGGTTTTTGACCTTTTGAGGATTCATTAACTTGGTTAAAATCTAAAAACATACTAAAATCTTAATTTTTTATGCTACAATATTTGATATTTTGGAAAAGTACTTAGGAGCATATAGTGAGAAGAAATAACATCTGTTTAGTTCTACTATCAGTTATACAGTGTATCCACATTTCGATGCTCACTATTGGGATCTTGGAGATTGTAAGAGATACAAAATTGATTAAGTTAGAAAAGATTTGGCTATTTTGGAGATCAGTTTACTTAGGCTTTTGTTTTTTCAAAAAAGTTCACAGCTTACTAGATATTTGCTAAAAACGAAATTATCTTATTTTTTTTTTAAATTTAAAAGCATTTCCCACTTAGTGTGCCATGGCTTTAAACATATGAAAATCATTGATTTTTGTCAGATAAATTACATTTGTTAGGTAACAATTGCTAAAACAAAACAAAAGACGCTTTTAAGATACTTTACTGAGCATTCACAGATAGCATCAAACAAGCAGCTAATGTCCCATAAAAGCGTATTTATTTTGTTTTAGCAATTTTTGCATGACAAATGAATTTCTTTGATAAAACTCCTCGACTTTTTGTGTTAGATTTCATGGCACACTATGATGAAAACTGATTTTCACTTCATAACTCGGTAAAACAAAAGAATAGCTATGACAAATCATGTATCACTGAAGATTCTCTAAAACACCCTCTTTGCTGTTCTTTTCTATCTTTGCTCGTTCCTGAGATGTTTCACTTAAAGAAATAAGATAATTTCGTTTTTAGCAAATATTTAGTAAGCAATGAACTTTATTGAAAAAACAAAAGCATAAGTAAACTGATCTCCAAAATAGCCAAATCTTGTCTAATTTAACCGACTTCGTATCTCTTACAATTTCTGAGATCTCAATAGTGAGCATCGAAATGTGGACACACTGTATAGTGGAATTGTTTTTCTTTTGAAGTTTGTTATTGATTTCCTTAAAAAATGACCCACTAAAGTGGTATAAGGTAGTTTGCTTTTAGTCATTTCTGAATAAGACTTGATCAAATGATAACCATTCTCAAGGCTATCTTGATTATCTCTCGCTTTGGGATTAAGTTTATTTGTGTTTATTCTTCAAGTTTATTTAAAATTGTCCTGATTTTATATAAACCTTTTATTTAAATTTTGTGTCAGCCATACAGGTGTTTAGATACAAATTAGAGCACAAATATATTCATTATGTATACTGCATAGGTGTATTGAAATAGAGAAAAAAAAGCTTGAATATATAAAGTGAAAGTGCAGCATTGCTGTATTAACAATGCATAATAAATAAATCAAACAGAGAAAGTACAAATTTTATTATCAGAAACAGTTAACATTGTAATAAACTATTATAAGTAGTATTCTTGTATATGTAACTGAAAAAAACAAAATTATTAGAAGATAAAACAAAAACAATAAGGAAGATGCCACAAAATCATAAATTTTCCAACAAATGTTTTTCCCAGTGATGTAAGAATCCAATAATTTTGTTTTTATGTGTGTCTTACCAAATCTATTTTATTGTTGTAGTTATTATGTTATGGTTAGACAAAAATAACTTAATTTGTCATTGTCCATTACTTGTAAATGTGGTTGTTTTGTAAAATACTTGTTAAATGAGATTATCTAGTATTGCAAAAATAGGTTACATATTTTGGCATGAATAACAACAGCTGGTCTATTAGTGTAATTTGAAATGGTTAATAAAATTTGATGTAGAAACATAATAAGTTATTAAGTATATTGGTCTGAAAACAGAAGTATTATTCATAAAGTATTAAAAATCTTTTTATGGATTTTCTGGATAAGTATAAGATTGTATTTTCAAGTAGGAATTATAATTTGATGTTTCCAAATTTGAAGCATAGATTGCTTGTAGTTTTGCAAATATGTAGAATTGAGAAGGGAGGTGTCATGTAACTTAAATTGTAAAACGAAATGTTTATTACTTTATAAAAATGAACTTAGACTGCTCTAATTTGATGGCACTTTTGCCAATAACAATTTTTTTGGCTTCTTCTTTATGATTGAAATATTTTCATTAATAGATGACACTTGTAAAGCACAATACTAATAACATTTAATTTTGTTGTAGGTACTAAGAAAATGGAATACAAAACCAGACAGTGGCATGAGAAATGCTTCTGCTGCTGTGTATGCAAAACTCCCATTGGAACCCAAAGCTTTATTCCTAGGGAGCAAGAAATTTATTGTGCCAAGTGCTATGAAGAAAAGTATGCCACTCGCTGTATCAAATGCAATAAGGTAAGTTTGTACAGATAGTAACATTGAAAATTGAACTGTGTATTAGAAGAAGTGGCTGTTAAACTTAATTGATGACAATTGATCAGAAAGATTTTTACAATACATAATTTTTAATTTAATGCTAATACTAGAAACAATATCATATACATTACTATCGATTACAGATCTAATTGAATCATTCATCAATCAATCAATATATTGTCCTTGAAATTTTTTATTAATGTATTTTACACGCTAATTGTGATTTGAATGTAAACAAGACAATATTAGTTTCTTTTTTCACTGTTTTTATGCTGTTTGTTTTTTCTGTTACCTGTATCATTTGGAATCAAAAGTAAAATCATCTTTCTTCTCTAATAAGTGTCTATCTTTCATTTTGTTAAAGTGTTGCATCTTATCTCTTACTTCCATTCAGTTCACCATATTAGTTCCGTATTTTGCAAAAAAGTTAAGTTACTGTTAGTGCATAAATGTAAATCTAGATTACAAAATTAAAAGGTTAGTTGCCACTGGTAACACATTTGAAAAATCTTTTGCCAGTGTGGATTTTACACAAAATGTGTTTTAAAAGCAGCCCTGTGCTAAGGAATTTCACCATTTTTGCTTGCTATCATCTTCTGAGGCTGTTTGTTTTGTTTTTTATTAGTTACTTTTATTTTTATCTATTTAAATAGTACTATTAATGTGATCTAAATGAAAACTTGTGAAAGACTATAACATTCATCAAAAACGAGAACAAGTAGCCAACTATTTTATGAGACGGAATAAATGCATTAAAAAGATTTCATTCTAGAAAATAAAGATCTAGAGCAGCAAAGGCTGAAAGGCGTAAGACTTTTGGGGGTTTTTTGCCAGTGTGTATGCCTGTATTCATTTTCTCCTGAATATCCATTGGTTTAAAAGCACCTGCTGAGAATAAACCAACTATTCTAGAATATTATTATTGTGCAAATGAATGAATTTTCTATGAACATTGGGGATAAACCTTTAAAATTTTGAGACCATGAACAGCTTATGCTTTGAAAACCTGTGATTAAACTACTTTCTGATCATATATTATAAACTCAAGTTAGTCAACGGACTATATGCAATACAAAGAATTTTTTTTTAATTTCTGAACATCTAAAGTAAAAAGATAGATTATTCTTTTTGATGGAGCATCCTGCATATAACTGTAATGATTTACACTTCAAAATAAAAATAACATTATTTATTTTGTTTTAGGTAATTACAAGTGGTGGTGTAACATACAAGAATGAACCATGGCACAGGGAATGCTTCACATGCACCCACTGCAATACCAGTTTAGCTGGTGCACGCTTTACGAGTCGCGATGACAAGCCCTACTGTGCCGAATGTTTCGGTGAATTGTTTGCGAAACGTTGTACGGCATGCAATAAACCAATCACAGGTATTGGTGGCACCAAATTCATCTCATTTGAAGACAGGCATTGGCACAATGACTGCTTCTTCTGCGCATCTTGCCGTACAAGTCTAGTAGGTCGTGGTTTTATCACCGATGGAGACGATATCATATGTCCTGAATGCGCTAAACAGAAATTGATGTAGGTTTAAGCTATATATAAACATAGGCTCTTTTATTTGATTCACTATAGGTTGTCATAACTTTTTGTTTCTTTTTAAAATTATTTGTCAAATGTGAAGAGCGATCTTTTTATTGTTTTAAATTTAAGAATTTGCTGATGATAAATATGAATATGGTTAATTGCTTTCTCATTTAACAACACACACATATACTACTACTACTTATACACGATTATGTATATTATGTTCTATCTTTCTTTGCTTAATAACTAATATTCAAAAATGTGACACATGCACGAAACATGGTTTACATAAAATAAAAAACAATATTGTACAGACATAAATCATTTTCGAGATTTTATAGAAATTTACAAAATAATACTTTTATCAAAAAAATTAAAAAAAGTTTTAAGTATTTTATTTATGTAAAACTAACAAAAAATTTATTTTTATATTTATTCAGGATAACAAACAAATGCCTTTGTAGTTAGTATGTCTTTATGTTTTATTATTTAATTTTACTTTGTTAATGTAGAACTTGAAACATTGTGAAGAAAATTGTTTGAACAGTTTGTTGATAATAAATGTATCATAGAGGTTGAATCTAAAGTTTTTATATATCTATCATATTTTATTAACTTTTAATTAAACATGTGGCCTTAATTTTTCTAAATGTTACTTAAGAATATAATGATGCTGTTGTATTTTAAATCCTAGTTATCATTAGTAAGTAAAATACCAGGGTACGTATGTTGTATACTGCCGCACATTTTGTTTATACATAATAATATATAATATTAAAGTATATTCTAACTAACACCACAACCCGCTTTTATGGTTTTACTGTTGTTGTAGATAAAATATGTACACAGCTTGGAAGCATTTATATTGAGCTAATTTTGGTGCTACATAAGTAGTTAGAATGTTTTTATTTTTTATTTGAATGTTACTTTCGGAAATTTTTTTAGCCATTTTATTAATAGATATGTTTTGTGAAAATTATCATAATAATTAATCAATAATTTAAGGCTTCCTTAACGCTAAATTATTATTTTTAATGTTATGTAATTGTTTAGAATTATAACAGTTTATAGATATTTTATTATATAACAATTTGGAATGTTGAGGTACTTGTTATGCTTTTGATTATACATAAAGGGCTTTTTGCTTTTAGGGAAATTGTTAATTATTAAAAATAAAATTTTAAAGTAATTAACTGATTGGAATTTTTATAACTTTGTTACATATTACCTTAAATAATGCTTTGAGCATCTTTCGTGTAAATTTTGTTTTGAGAAGCTTACATCTAAAAGATTAATAAAGGAAAAGGCACACTACAACTGCACTATAGTATTGTATGATCATTTAAATTGTTATTTATCTTGATGGATGATAGTAACTATAACTAATGTGTTCCTGGCACACTGAAATTTCAGCACTGTGGGTTTTCATTTAACTTACTTTCACTGGCATTTTATCTCTTATGTAGTGTAGGTAGTTCACTTTTCAAAAAACAATTTTAACATTCAAACATCATAGGGCTTGGAAATCTTATGTGCCTGCCTAAGAAGAATAAGGCACATTTAGAATTTTTAAAGAATATAGTGATTGATCAATTTTTTTACATGTGAAATCGAAAGTAAACAGTAATAAAATTTTTATTTTCTCAAAAATAAATATGACTGCAATTAACAAGAACATTCCTGCTATTATCAGCATGTTGAAACACCTCCTACTAGAAACATCATGCCTGACGTAGAAACTCAGATGTTTCGTCATACATTGATGGAGGAATAAATGGGAGGGAGTAAGGCATGTGCCCTATGGAAAAAGGTCATACAATCTGAAATTCTATGTTGTATCACTTTTTAAATCGCGTGATGATTTGAATTTTTATATGTATTTTCTAACTTAATTTTTCTTAATTCACTGGCAGGCAAAAAGAACAGGTCACACATATACAGTGTGTCCACATTTCAATGCTCTTTATTGGGATCTCGGGAACTGTAAGAGATACGAAGTTGGTTAAATTAGAAAAGATTTGGCTATTTTGGAGATCAGTTTACTTATGCTTTTGTTTTTTCAAAAAAGTTCACGGCTTACTAGATATTTGCTAAAAACGAAATTATCTTAATTTTTTTAAAGTGAAATATCTCAGGAACGAGCAAAGATAGAAAAAAACAGCAAAGAGGGTGTTTTAGAGAATTTACTCCGAAACACAAAAAAATTATTTTCGCAATTATCTTTTGTTTTACTTTGGTGGTGAAACGTAAATCCAAATCTTTTCTAATGGAACGCCTACTTGATTTCCTTATTACTGAACTGCACGCCTTAAATGATTTTCAGTGATACATGGTTTGACATAGCTATTCTTTTGTTTTACCGAGTTATGAAGTGAAAATCATTTTTCATCATAGTGTGCCATGACATCTAACACACAAAGTCGTGGAGTTTTATCAAAGAAATTTATTTGTTATGCAAAAATTGCTAAAACAAAATAAATACGTTTTTGTGGGGCATTAGCTGCTTTTTTGATGCTATCTGTGAACGCTCAGTAAAGTATCTTAAAAGTGTCTTTTGTTTTAGCAATTGTTACATAACAAATGTAATTTATCTGACAAAAATCATATGTTTAAAGCCATGGCACACTAAGTGGAAAATGCTTTTTATTTAAAAAAAAAATAAGATAATTTTGTTTTTAGCAAATATCTAGTAAGCCGTGACCTTTTTTTGAAGAAACAAAAGCATAAGTAAACTGATCTCCAAAATAGCCAAATCTTTTCTAATTTAACCAACTTCGTATCTCTTACAGTTTCTGAGATCCCAATAGTGAGCATCGAAATGTGGACACACTGTATTATGGTATTTAATAGCAACCTGACCACATTCGGCAAGGGTTATGACGGGTTATCTTATTACTGTGGGAATTTCTGTTATGGACTGACCTTTCTTAAGCTCAAGCTTGAATACCATTGAACATGTATAGGACAAGCTTGGAAGACATGCTAGGAGTTGATCACTATTTCTTAACACACTAAAAGAATTGCGAATGGTTCTTGGGAAAGATTGAGAAGATATTTCACAGGAATTCGTTCAAATCCTGATTAGGAGAATGAATATAAGGATGCAAGCTGCCATTAATGCAAAAAGAAGCAATACTCGTTTTATTAAAAATCAAAGACTTGTTTGTTATTGGTTTTTTATTGTTTATCAGGGTAAATAATGCATTTAGTAAAAGAAAATTATAGTAAATGTTATTTAAACATGTTTAGCTACAAATCCCCATAGATTAAACACATAAAGATTTTTAGGGAATGATCTTATTGTATCAAGACATAACTTGTAGAATTTGGATCTTATTTCAGTTAAAATTTTTTCCAGTACTACCTGGTTACCATAAAACTATGATTTTACAGGCAAAGGCAATCTTCCTAAAACATAATATATTATCGTTACACACTCCAGATATAAAGAGAGTTTCTTGGATAACAGATTCTCTGCATGTATTTCAAGTTTGTTTTGCTTCCAAGTCTTGCTTTAATGCAGTTCTGCATAATACATATCATTGCTTGAAAGCAGAATTATGCTATGTCCAAAATCCTTAACTTTTATTTTTAACCAAAATACATCCATAGTACATTAAATAAACAATTTGAAAATTTTAGACATAAAATAATTCTGCTCTCAAGTGACGAATGTCATGTTATATGAGGATTACCTGTATTGAATGAGCTACAATGCAGTTACCTCCTCAATTCCTGAAAACTCTTGCAGAACTGATTAATCACAAATAAAAAACCTGAAGTGGTTATACAATCCTATATATGAGAAGCAGGGAATCCAATTTAAATTTTCTTAATAATAAGCTGCTATCCACTGAAAATTCTTTTTTTTAAATCTTAATTTGAAACTATTTTTTCTGTTCTTTTCTGAAATGTATAATATATAACTAATACTATAGTAAAAATCATAATAACAATTATGAGCAGGACAACTTTTTTATAACAAATTTTTCATTCATAATTATGAAAGTTCATTCATTAGATTTTAGAATTCCTCCTACCTATGGGAAATGGGCCTACAAGCACAGTCAGCATGTTTTCTTGAGTAGACTTATATCTTGAAAAATCCAAAAATAATAAATTTTGTACTGAAGATTACTGAAAAATGCAAATCATAATAACAAGCCAAAACTTCTCAAGCTACATTTCAAGCGAAAACATCTCATATAAAAAGGGGAGGACACAGTGAGTCCGTCGCCGATCTCGATGTTTTTACTGACGATTCTACATCAAAAATAAGTTGAGACATAATTTGCTGTTTGTCTGAATGGGCTTTTTGGGCCTCATAAGAAAATATAAGTCAGAAAATGGCTAAAATCTCTTTCACAAAACTGGTTTAACTAAACTGATTTTAAAATTAAACTTTTATGAGTGTTTCAAAAAATATTAGACCCATGTATACGGATTTTTCAATATACACCCCAGGAAGGATAGAATAAAATTTACAGCATAAATAAGCATAAGCTTATGCCGTTACTGGCCCATTAAGATGATTGGCCAAATATGTGTTGACTTATTTTCAATGTAGAATCACCAGTAAAAATTTCATCGAGATCAGTGACAAACTCACTATGTACTTCCCTTGTAAGTCAAGATGATGTCCACCAACCACATCACAAACAAGATTCTTAGACTACTTATTTACTTTACAATTAACATATTCTCAAACTTCAAAATTATCAGCCTCTTTAGTCTGAGATTAATTTGTAACTTCTGAAGGTGACCTAAACTTATTTAGAGAATGTCTCATAATTTCTTGTCACATTTGTTTTCTTCTTATTTTTCAAGGACTGATGATTGTAGAAATAAAATTGTTATGTGGCTTTGTAGGTGCAACAGTAAGCTCTTGTCACAATCAAAGGTATTTATCAGTTGTGCATAATAAATCATGAGGAATAATAGTTGCAGAAATATAAACATAACTTGGCAATATCTTAAAAGAATAGGAATATAGCTTGACTAACAACTACCACAGCAATGATACACAGACATGAAGGAATAGGAAAAATTATGTCCTTGATCTACAGCTTCACTTAAGAAGAAAAGTCAGAATTTAAAGTGGTTAATAACTCAGATACTTAGATTGCCTTACTGCAGAAAAATGGGGAGTTTCTGGAACCATTGTTGGCAGAGTTAAATAAAGGACATCTTAGGCATAACTAGCTGAAAGAAATATCAGCGCCAATTACAATTACAAAAGCGTTAATGGTGTACAAGTTTTAGTAAAAAAAGTCCTTTATTAAAATATAGAAAAGTAATTGTGATGAATGATGAGTTTTATTTTGTGGATGATTCTGTCCATACATCTGGAGTAAAGCTCTATCATTGCTTAGATAAAAGTGCTTGAAAGTCAGAAATTAAAGTTAAACCAAAGAAGACATATTCTAAGAAATATTTAGCATGGCAAGCTTTGTGCATCAATGAGAATTCAGTGCTATACCATTGATTCTCCACCTGACAGGCTTCTACAGGTTCAAGCCAGTTCAAACCCTATTGCATCATAGGTGCACCTGTGTGAGGCCTACGCTATAAATATTATGTCTTGAAGAGCAGTATAGTTTTTAGTAGCCAGCCAGACAACGTGACGAGTGCATGAAAATGTAGCAGCTAACGAAAATTGAACGCTGCATGGTGATTAAATTTTGGAGTTCATTGTCACGGGAGATGAAAAAATGGTTCTGTTTTATGATTGTCTATCCAAAAGGGAATCGATGAAATGGTGGCTACCTGATGAATCTCGTTCCAGAAAGGTAAAGGTCATTCAATCAATGAAGAAGTTGATGGCCACAATAATCTGGGATTGTGAAGGAATTTTACTCATTGACTCTAAAGAGCGCAATACAACTGTCAACAGCACATGTTATGCGTCTTTGTTGCATAAATCGAGGGACAATATTCGTGCCAAACGTCGAGGACATTTGATTATTGCACGACAATGCATACGTTCATATTGCCGCTATTTCACAAGCTGCCATCCTTAGGGGACGTCGTTTTAAGGACGATAGTGAGTTGCACACAGCTGTAATAGAACATTTTGAGAGAAAAACTGTAGATTATTATTACAAGGGTATAGAATTATTAACTGATCGTTGTAATAAATGTATTGAAGTTAGGGAAGATTATATTGAAAAATAAAAAGCATTACATTTTACCAAGTTTATTTTTTTTTATATCAGGCTGAGAATTAATGGCACCTACCTTGTAGTACCATCTACATAGAATAGTGCATTGATTGCCTTTTTAGAGGACAATTATAAAAGTTAAAGGTAAAGTATCCTGATTGGACAAAGCCATGTTCCACTGTACGACATCTGTAAAAGAAACTTTGAATGCAAAAAGTACCTATGTAGTACATATTGAGTAGAATCCTCATGATATGGGAAGAGTGATGGAAGTTGAAATATGTACTGGACCATTGTAGAACGGTTGTAGATTAACAGCAATATATAAGAAAAAATTAAAAACCTAAATTCATTTGAAAGAATTAATGGAACTAACTTTTGAAAGATATTTAATTAATGTAAAATAAACGAAAAATTATGGGACATTCTCTACATGAGTTTTTTTTTATTGCAACTTAAAAGTCTGTGATTAAATAACTTAATGAGTCTGTATTAATTAAAATATTTATAATGTACAATTCTCATAAGAGTTTCAACAAAAAGAACTCTGAACACATAAAAAACCAGTACTAGATCAAGGATTGATTAATCTGTTGGATAAAGAAAATGCACAAGTACTTTTTTTACAAAACGAACAACTACTAAGGCATTTACATAAATACTCATTTAGAAACGCTTATTTTGTCAAAATCAGATTTACAAGCCCATAATAACTATTAAGTTAAACTTGTTGTAAAAAGAAAGCTGGGAAAGACATTTATATTGTAAAACCTGCAACAGGTAGGTATAATGTAATGCGTTAATTTTAAATTTCCCTCCATCATTAATAAAATTCATTCTATATAGTAATATTTTTTCTAGCCGCATGTAACGTTGGTAATCTGTAGTAAAAACATAAAAATAGCTAAGGAATAGTTAGTTGGCTATTCTGTCAAAATCTTGCTGAAAGTGAATTCGTGACTTTATGAGCTATTTTCATCTCATAATCTGCAAGTATGTCTTCAAATTCAACGGAAACTGAAGTAAGTTATTTGTTAGAGCTTTGTCAAAGATCTTTATGATTTTTGAATATGTAGTAGTAATAATTTTTATAGATAACACGTTTTGTGTGTGGGGCACTACCATATTGACTTTGACAGTTGCCTCTGATAAAATCCGGGGGTTTTTATTGGCCTTATATAGAACTATATTTCTTACAAGTAGTATTTTATAAAAAATATTTTAGAAAATTCTAACTTTGCCAATTGTTGTAATTTATTATGTTGCAGAACAATGAGAAACAAGAACAAGTAGATATTTCCATCGACTACTCTGTCAAACACCCGTTACAGAATTGCTGGACACTTTGGTATTATGAAAATGATCGACAAAACTCATGGGAGAAGAATCTAAAAGAAATTGCATCATTTCAGACAGTAGAAGATTTCTGGAGGTGAATTAATCTTAATAGGTTATATGGTGACTACATGTATTTATTTATTTTTTGTAAATTTTTAGTTTGTACAATCATATCAAATTAGCAAGTGAACTTAAACAAGGATGTGATTATTCACTTTTCAAAAAAGGAGTCAAGCCCATGTGGGAAGATGAAGCAAATAAAAGAGGTGGTCGATGGCTAATAAATTTAGATAAGAAGCAACGTTGTAATGACCTAGATAGATTTTGGTTAGATATTGTAAGTATAATAACGTAATATTCAAATGTGTGAAAACATAAATTTTTATTTATGTAGATACTTTGTCTTATTGGTGAAGCATTTGAAAATTCCGATGAAGTTTGTGGAGCAACAGTTAATATACGTGGTAAAGGTGATAAAATAGGTATGTCTTATTTTGATTTAAAATTGTTTATGAGAAAGAAATTATTTTTTTGTTCAAAGTATAAACTTGATGAACAACTTTTACTTTCAACTGTTTGTAATAAGTAGTTACCTTAAAAGATACAGAAAAAGATTTTTTTAAAATTAAGAATTAAAGTTATTACAAAAGTTCCAATCGGAATCTTCAAATTTTAAAATAATTACGTAGACACAATTTCTTAAATTACACCCAGTTTATTAAAAATATGAAGTCTGTTTAGAAAAATTAAAATAACATTTTTCTCTGCAAAACGAAAATTATATTCCCAAAGTTGATTTTGCAAATCTTAAATTAATTAGTTGTGGTTAGTTATTTTACGAATAAAAATAACAATGATTCACTGATTAATATTTAAGGCATATTAGCTATTCAAAAAACAACTTAATAATTTAATCAGATTAAATTAAAAATCAGATGCCATGAAATAATTTTGCTTTTTGACTCCTAGTGTAATCTTGCATCCATTTATTTTTATTAGTGAAAGCAAAGGTCATGAGAACTGGACCATGGTGTTCTTGAATCAGCAAAGTATCAAAATTTGATAATGCTAATGTAATAAACAAATTAATTTTACAATTGTTGGGAATATTCTTCCCTGGTAGCTTTATGAATTTTGGATATTCCTTCTCCCAAGATGTTAGATCAAGCACTTATAAAAAGAAAATATTTAAGATTGTTTTACTTATAGGTTAGTTTACAATTCTAAATACAAATAACATAAAAATGCAATAATGGTAACAACCGACTATGCATGACAAATAAACAACTATAAATTACGTTTACATTCTTTGTTTCTGCAACTATAAGACAAGCTTTATTGTTATAATGTGGTACAGAATATTTCTTAATTCTTTCGAGTCACAGGAATTCAGACATACAACCTCCTAGTTGCACGAAATTTTATTTTTAATTTTTCTTTAGAATTAAGATTAAATTTGCAGTTACTAGGTAATCAAAATATGTTCTGTATGGACCACTTCCTGGTGTAGTACAGCTGTACCATAGGTTAAAAATGACAGCGTTGCCATCTAGTGGATTTACAGTTTATTTGTGTTTATCAGAAATATATCAATCAATTACCCTTATGACTGCCCCATTTATACTGAATGCCCATTTAAATTGTCATTAGTCATGGTTCTTAGATGACCGGTTGCTCATATGCATGCTGAAATTTGATACTGTGATGTAGCAAAATATGCCAGATTTGTAGCTTATTTACCAATTAGCAATATATGTTGGCATATTTAATGGACTCGTATTTTCAGCTGACTAGTGCATGAGACATACATCTTGTCTAAGAATGATCGTCATCGTGTAATCTTTGTGAGGTTATGTAAATATCATCAAAAACTGCCAAATATGAAAATTGGATGATTTATAGAAGAGCAAAAATTTTGAATCATTTTAGAGATCCTTGTTGATTATCAAATGAACAAAGTTGGCCACAATTAATGTGAAATGTTGCAAAATTTTGTTCTTACTGTTAAAATTTTAGTTTTTCTTTTCTATAGTGTGTTTTAAAAAACAAGTTTTGGTTATCACACTCGATTATGTGCCTGATTTGTCCAAAAAAGTAACGAAGTCAACTTAATCATGACTAATACAATGCATCAATACTGTTAAAGCGGCAGACAATTGTGACTTGTCAGGTTATGTTACGTTGATAATAGAATCTAGGTGATTTCATCCAAATGTAGGCAACCAGCAACATGTGTTGGTATACAGGATGAAATTCAAATAGTTAGAAAAAATTTAACCAGTTAAATACGTCAAGAGAAAAATATTTCTTTTAGAAACCCCGCTTTCATTTCCTAGAAAAACACCCCTTTTGAAATGCCATAAAATTGTTTGAGAGTCTCTGGAATACAAAATGTATCTGTTCAAAACAAAGTAATAAGAAAAAAATGGCCATAAATCATGTGTATGCCGTTATGTGAGTTACATTGAGATGGTTTTGTTGATGTTAACATTGCGTTTGCTGTCCACCTGTATAAACATAAAAGAGAGGCCATTACAATGTTAAAGATTTGCTAATTCAAGGGCAGTTCACTTTAGTTTTTTAATCCTAAAGGATCTCCTGTTTTTTTTCTTAGTATCGTTTCTTTTTTGTTACCTGGTGTTAAATCTTTATTTATTATGGTTTGAGTGTTTGTATGTGTATGTAGTTTGTGCATAATTGAGGAAGGTTAAGGTAATAAATTAACAGATCTTTCTCAAATGTGATACTAAGATCACGGCAAAAATACACAATTTTTATAATTTATTGATGTTTGTTTTGTTGTAACAATGATTTATGCTCCATACAAATTAGAATTTTATAATTGATTGAATAAATTGAGACGACACACTAAAATGACACATCGTCAGCTGAGAGTTATAAGGTTGTATGTGACAAATTTTTATAATTTGAGATTTTAGTCGTACGAGGTTATATGTGTGTAGAATAACAGTTCCACCTGGGTCTGATAGATGGCAGCAGCTTATTATTGAAACTGGGACTAATGTTACATGGTTCTACATATAAATATATCCCAGTGTTGTGTTACAAAGTTGCATGTGGCCACATGCAACCTCGTAATTCAAAAAAGTTCTGTAAGAGTGCACATACAACCATGTAACATTCATGTAGGGGTAACCTAACCTCTAAAGCACTGTCACATCATTTTATCTGTAGTGAGTGAATTTGTGAGCGAGACTATTTGTTGTTATTTTAAAAACAATGGACTTTGATAGTGATGATTCTCTGCTTGATGCAGACTATGTTCCAAGCGAAAAGGAATTAAACAGGTAAGCTTTTAGAGATAACTCGGAATTTTATAACCTACCTTTCATATACTCAGTTATGACATTGATAACAGTGAGAATACAGTGGAGGAAGTTACCATAAGCAAAGAGAAAAATGATGACTGCAATCTACATGACATGAACTAGCAGGATAGTGCAAAAAAGTAAGAAATCATCAGCATAGGGTAGCTGAGTGGAAGTGCAATGTTTGGAAGTGAAGACATGAAAAGGGCAAATACATTTCAGTGAGGAATAAACTAGTACCAGCTAAAAGATTGAAAACCACAAAGAACTGTGTGAGTAACTGCAAGTTTAAATGCCAGACAGTAATATCAGCCGAAGAGAGAGAGCAAATTTTTAAATCATATTATACCTTATCCACTGATGAGAAGCATTTATTTCTGGCGTTTACTACCATGAAGGTCGATGCTGATAAGAGAAGAGCAGGAAGAACCAGAGAATCCTCTAGAAGGAAGTACACCTATTTGTATTTTTTTGATATTAAGGGAAAAAGTAATGTCGTATTTGATGTGTTGCAATATAGTTGGCGTAACTTTTTAATTTCAATTTGAAAATTAATTGTTTTGGTGTCAGCCATCTTTGATAACTGTTTATTTTTTGCAATACAATAATATGTCAAAATGTCACCAACTGAACAACATATAAGACATTTAATTTTATTTTTTTTTAATAAAAAGGTAAATGCAACTGTTGCATCAAATGAAATTTGTTCAGTTTACGGTCCAAACACAGTTAATATCAGAAAATGTTAAAGATGGTATGAAAAATTTAGAAATGGCGATATTTCATTACAAGATGAACCAAGAGCTGGACGTCTTGAAGAAATTGATGAAACAAAATTACTTGAACAAATTGACGAAGATCCAAGATTAACAACTAGGGATTTGGCTGAAAAATTTAATTGTTGTCATAAAACTATTGCACTTCATTTACACAAGTTAGGAAAAATAAATAGACATGGTGTGTGGTTGCCCGATGAATTAACAATCAATCAACTTGCTCAACGTATGACAATTTGTTCATCATTATTGTCAAGACACAATTTATGCTCATTTTTAGACAGAATAGTTACTGGAGATGAAAAATGGGTTTTGTATGTCAATGTTAAAAAACAAAAACAATGGTTGAGCAAAGGGCAACCACCAATACCAACAGCTAAAACACCATTACATCCAAAAAAAATAATGTTATGCATTTGGTGGGATGTTAAAGGTATTGTCTATTTTGAGTTACTTGAACCAAATCAAACCATCACTTCTCAAGTTTATATTAACCAATTAGACAAATCAAATAATGCATTACAATCAAAACGTCAAGCTTTAATAAATAGACATGGTGTTATATTACAATATGATAATGCAAAGCCACATACTGCAAAATTAACACAGGAAAAATTAAAGGAGTTAGGATGGGAAGTTTTGCCTCATCCGTCATTTTCCCCGGATTTGGCACCCTCTGATTATCATCTGTTCAGAGAACTTCAAAATTATTTAGATGGAAAAATATTTAATTCAATAGAGGATATAGAAAACGCTATTGAATTTTATTTTGATAATAAGGATGAAAGTTTTTATAAAAATGGCATAGCTAAATTGCCTGAAAGATGGCAATATGTTGTTAATAACAATGGACAATACATAATTGATTAACATTTTTTCTATATATTAAATAAATGATACTGAAGTAAAATGAATAAAACGACATTATTTATTACACAATCCCAGTAGAATTCAAGTATGCAAACAGTTTTTTTGTGGAACCCTGTCAATTAGTCAGAAGCTGGTGTACGCTGCTTATAAAAATTCAAATGATGCAATTACAATTATCCCAAAAAAAAAGTCGCCAAGGCAAGCACATAAAACATAAAATCTCCGAAGCTGACCGGCAAAACGTTAAAAATCATATAAACTCGTTTCCGCGAGTTTCGTCCCACTATTGCCGTAGTACCAGCGACAGGGAATACTTAGAATCTGGGTTAAATGTAACCAAAATGTATGACCTCTATGTAATGTAATGCAGGAACTCGAACAAGATACAGTTACATAGTCAGCTTACCGCCATATATTTTTGAATGAATTTAATTTACACTTTTTCAAACCAAAAAAAGATAGATGTGATTAATGTGAGGAAATCCAATTGCTGAAGAACGAAGCTAGATTATTGGATGGAAAACAAGCATCATATGAATTACATATCCTAGAGAAAACCCTTATGAGGGAGGAAAGGCAGGAGGATAGTGCTGATAACCACAAAGCTGTGTTATGCTTTGATTTGCAAAACGTCTTACAGTGCCCAAAGGCTGAAATTGGTTAATTCTATTATAAAACCAAATTTTCCATTTACAATCTCACCGCTAACTTTTCTATTAATAAAAAAGTTTATTGTGCGTTTTGGACTGAGAGTACTATGGGATGTAAAGGAACCGACATTGCAAGTGCTTTATCTAAGATTATTGAAGAGGTGTTAAGGGATAATTCAGAAGTTACCGAACTGACAATGTGGAACGATAGTTGTGTTCCACGAAATAAGAATAGTATAATGTCGCTTACTATGGGGAGGATTATCGCAAATCAAAAGATAACCATGAAATACTCAACACTCGGCCAATCAGCAGTTTGAGAGGTAGATGCTGTCCACAGTGGAGATGGGTCGTTTATGAATGAGTCGTTCACAATGAACGACTCACTTAAATAAGCGGTAAACATACGACTCTTCGATTGAACGGTTCGTTCATTTGTTTATTCAGTTCAGTATCACATAAGTGCAAATTTTTAAAGTTCATACTGACTCTACTGAAGAGTAGGGAATGAACGAACGAAGAAACAGTGAACTGAATATGTATTTGAACTTACACAGTTCAATGCAAGAAAGTGACGATTTTCTTTTGAACGAGATGCTCGGAAAGTAGAAAAGCATGTTGAATTTTCGAGAGCAATACAATTTTAGTGTATTTATTAATGATTATCGAAGTATAATATTTTCTAAGGATTATTAAATAAATAAAACACTTCATTTCTTTTTTCTAAGGAGTTGAAAAATCTAATAGAGTAGAGATCTTGAGAATTGACTAAACATTATTCAATAATTTAGGTGAGAACGATATCGCATCTATCGTACATTTCTACAGTAGTATGTATGAAACGCGCGTGCTTACACAATCAGTTCAAATGAACGACTCAATGTGAACGACTCTTTAAAATGAGTTGAACGAATTGAACTGGCACGGTAAAAAGAGTCGTATGTCCCATGACTAGTCCACAGTATCATAGAAAAGGTTTTGAGAAATCTAGAATACTATTCACCTGTGGGATTGTTGAGAATATTAACTACCAAAATTGTGAAAAATAAAAAAATACAAAATCATGCAAATGAGACCTCAAAACTTCTACAACTTTCAGGAAAACTGTAATAGGCTAAACTATAGTTGCATACCTTATTCGAAAGTGAAGATCATGGTATATACACGGCCCCTGTTTCAAATTGAATTCAAAACATCATACGCAGACCATTTCTCTACAATCGATCTGAGAAAGGATCGCACAAGACAGAACACCCATGATCTTGATGATGTTTTTCGAAATGTTCGGTTTAACAAAAATTTAAATAGTACGTTACCTGCAAATAAAATCTCAGCAATAAAAGCCATGCTGCCTTGGATACCGACCATCTTGAAACAATTTTGCCTGCTGATAGGGAAAGGCCAAGTAGCAGTGCTTCTTTTTCATAAGAACTTAAATTACATTGATATAATGATTTTTATTCCTTGCTTAAATAAATTATCATGTTTAGCTAGAATAGTCGTATGTTACGTTAAAAAATAAAATTAATTTTTTTGTGTTACAAAGTTGTATGCGATTTTCAATTCAGCTATTAATCTTTTTTTTTTCGTTTTTGTTATAGTATCTTTCTTACTATAGTAAATAAAAACTTATTTAGCAACAAATAATTTGGATGTGTAGCAGCCATAATCAAAAACTCAAACTCTTTAAGTGCGTTTATTTCAAAACAGCCACCAGTGCACGTAAAACCTTATAACTCTCAGCCGACGAAGGATCATGCTATTGAAGAGGATCAAATGATGTATATGTGTTGAAGCCTTTATGCCTTTTTTTTGTTTGAAGATCTATCAATTGGATGATTTTCTTTTGTTACTGTGGCTTTAAATTAACAATAATTAATTATTCAGCAAATGTGTGAAATTAGGATAGGTTAGTTCTGTACGTGAAAATATTGGAGTGAAATTCCTGCAACTTAAAACAAAGATTAATTAAATAAAAACAAACTTGAACAAGTTTTAATCTTTATTATGGTATGATGTCGTTTTAATAGCCGTTTGAACGGTAATATTTTTTGTACAATATTTCAATGTAAATTTAATTTAGGAAAATTCTAAAGCATGTCATACAGATTTTCTAAAGATTGATCTAAATTTTAAAGCAAAAATTAAGAATATTTAGAAATCTTTCTATTTTATTTGTTAAGAATGCGTCAATATCTGCGTAGTTGCAAATTTCTACAAACCATGCTAAAGACGCTAACCTAACCTTTACTTTCTCTTTAAATTTGCTAATATTAATATTATTGTAGCAACACCAGTTCGAGTACAATATAGATCGATATCGTTTAAATTCATTTTTAAGGTTTCAGAAGTTCGAATAACCCAAATAACAACTTACGAAATTTTTAGGTTAGAACTGCAAACCATTGTAGACACCTGTATCCGCGAAATTCAAACATTAAACGTCATTTTGGTAATGACAACGCGAAAAAACGCAGACGCACCAACAGAAATTGACTCATTTTTGAAATTAAATTTGTAACCGTGTCATGCAGGATACATTTTTCACGTTAATTTCGATACTATTTTTCCTACAAGTTTCTTGTTTAAAATAAATTTTTATATTTTTTATTTGAAAAATATTACCGTGTCAAACGGCTCTAAGCAATTTTTGAAAACTTATGGGGTATACACCAACGGTTCTCAAAACGTAGAAACCCACCCCTTTTTTCAAAAAAAGGACTCCATTTAAATTAAAAATGTTATCAATGGGTATCTCTAGTCTTCAGTTATTACTCATTAAATGTTTTCTAACTATTTCAATTTCACCCTGTATGGAGAATGTTTTGTTTTAGTTGATTTCAGTTAGTGTTACATTACGTAAATGCTGCACCGTAAATATACAATGTGTTCCACTTTAGATGAAGACACCTAAGTAACTTTTTTATGTTAAAAGCAATCAGTGTAAAAGGTAAAAAAATTATATTAAGATTTAATGTAACCTTATGAGCACAGCCCGTAGTAGCAATTAAGATAAAACAAAAATGTATTAAAACTATAAAACGAGTAGCAACTACTAACTGCTCTTTATCTTTTCCAGGATTATGGACATCGGATGCAAATAATAGTGCTGCTCTATTAGAGATTGGACGAAAATTAAAAGAACGACTACGGATTCCACAAAAAGTCAATATTGGTTATCAAATTCATAAAGACACCATGGATAAATCTGGTTCTGTTACAAAGAATACTTATACAGTTTAATTTAAAAAAAAAAGAAAAAATATTTTGTATAAAAAGCAATGGGCGTTTTTGTGTTGCATACTTTTTTCTCCAATTTGGTAGACATTTTCCTCAGTTTATTGCAGAATTTCTTAAAATATATGGTTTTTTAGTTACATATTATAAGGTTTATGTCCACAGTATGTGATTTATTCCCTATTAATATATTTATTTTGATACTTTTACTATGTAAATCTTTTAAATTATTTTTCATTTATAGAAATTTCATTTTCTTGTACCTCTGCAGTTATTAATAAACTATAAATTTAAATAGAAACTTTATTAAAATCCACAACAGGTACATAAAACTATTATAATAGATATGAAAAGTATACAATTAAAAAATTAATATTATACAAGAACTATATACATTAAAAATAGTATATCACTTAAAAAAAGGTTAGGAAGGTGGAAACTTGTCATTGTAAAGTTAAAAAAAAACAACCTATAATTCGTTGAATTACAAATGGCATTTTATTCACCTTCTGTACCTTGACATCACATATAAGATCTAGTTAAAAAAATATGTAAATGGTTTATGGGCCAAAAAACATATAATTAATTGCAAGAAAAACTTTAAACAAGTACATAAAAGTATTAATTAATAATTAGAAAAATTATTACTAGTAAATGTAACTATTTTAGTGTTCGATATCATGAAGATAATAGGTTATTTAATTACTGTTATACCATGTATAATATTGCACATAAATAATAATTGAAAATGTGCTGAAATAAACAATAACTGTAAAATAAAAAGTGTGTCTTCAAAATGGAAAATAAAAATGTGAGTTCCATAATGATATGATATTTATCATATTAGAGTCTCTTTCTGTTAAACAAAGTTGTAAATAACTTTTTTTTATATTTGTTCTGCAAAGTTATGTGTGTCAAATTTTCATTTAATTCTATTTGAAATAATTACCAAGGAGCAGCAGAGGTGCAACGTTACTAAGGAACACGTGTGTAAGGTGTACACAGGTAAAGGATGTCTAGATCTGTCGAGCCACTATGAACAAATTGTTTTGCATAAATGATGTCAACAAGTTATGAAAATCACATGTGTATGATTGTCCAGCCAAGTAGTATCGATAAGCACAACGTGTTTATATGCACCTGCGGTTGACTATATGGACAACTTTACTGCCCCTTCAACTATTTGATACCACTCCTTGATAATTACACAAACTGAACAGCAAAAGAACTTCCAGCTTATTCATGCTGTAATCACACTTCTTTAGAAAATTAAAGCATTTACAAGAATTCAATTGGGTTAACCTGATTGGCCAAAGCAACTACGAAAAGAATTGTTGAAACAATTCTTTCCATGGTAATTAAGAGTGATCAGGTTAACCCATGTGAATTTTTGTAAATACCTTATGTTCTTAAAATATATATCGGAATTTTACATTTTAGACAAAATTTTCATTTTTCAATAGCTGGCCCATAAACATATAGTAAGTCATTTTCATTAATAACTAAAACTTGCAGCAAAAAAAACAGGGCACACTTGTCTGATGATACGTTGGTTCTAATAAACTTTCTCTCTTTTGCATCAGGCTTTAAGGTGGATTTGTCAGTTCAATTAATAAGGTATTTACTTACATAATAGTTTTACTTAAACTGAAAGACAGATTTACAAGGGGTAACTAACTTTAAAGCCTGTGTGGTGCCCCGGGTTTTTTTGCCGTGATAGTACAATGCAAATTTTACGAAAAGTTACGCAAACATCATTAAGACTGCAAATATAATTATTAACCACCAATGATTCTGCTAGTTGATTACTTTTAAGATTATTCATCAAAAACGAGGAATATCAATAAGACCCATGACAAATTGGGTCTTGTCATATTTAAGACGTTTTTACCCAAGCTTTTTGTCATGTTGGAATTAACCATATTCTTACTATTAGCTTCCGATCGCTGGTTTTATTTTTAAAGCTATTTTCTTTTGCTGAGTTTGTTTATTCACTTTGCATTTTTAAAGTTCTAGTTTCCAAAGTGATCTATTGTTCTAACAATCTTATGCATAGTAGCTGGAGTTTTTGGAGTGAACAGATTGAATAAGCGACTCAGCTTTTATTGTATACAGGGTGATTCCGAAATAAAGGGTATCCTTTTAATAGGTGATAAGTGAGGTTAAAAGAAGACAAAAAATGAAAAAACGAAGTGGCTCCGTGAAAGTTGAGAATTTTGACAATTTTCCTAAATATTAAAAACTGAAGCCGTCTCTGGTTCAAAAAAGAAAAGTGTTTTTGTATTCTCGCCTTCGGATTAAAAAGTGAAAGTTAAGGAGATTCCCGATGTTTGAAAACTATGTAGTGCAAGAATGAAAATTTACCAGATATACCTATTTTCTTGGAACTAACGCAGGTGTAGCAGCACAATGAACAATAAATGCCATCATAAGCTACCCCCTGGACATTTTACAACTTTCCCTTTTTAAATCTGAAGTTGAGATTAAAGAAATTGCGATAGCCAGCTCCAAATATGTTTAACATGCAGGGTTGTTGAAATGCAATTAGTAAAAAAATAATAACATAATTTATGTCAGGAACAATTAGACTCCAGTCTCACAAGCAACATTTTAATCCCTTATTATTATTTAGTCACATTTTAAATGGCAATGGATACACATACTACTTAAATGAAACATGCGTATGGAAGGTACTATAAACTATTGCCTCTGTATTTAATTCAATTCAATAAATTCAAGCAATTTTTATTTATGTAGCATAATGCTTATTGAAGTTTTTGGTTCTTCGGAATTTTACAGAAAAAAATCCCTAACAGTAAAATTTTAATATTTTTCCGTTTACAGATTAAAAAGTAAAAGTTGTTATTTATTTATGGCATTTTGTAGAAACCAGAAAACTATTATACCTCTCACATAAATAGCAAGAGCTACCTGACAATGACAAGGACAGTCAGTCAACCCCTATCGATTTTTACTTAAGTAAAAGTACGAGAGCAGGGCCGGCTTGGCCTAGCGATTAAATCTCAATCGCATTTTTCTCCGAAACTATGCAATTTTTACCTACCGTTTTTTATCGCAAATGTATGTACTATCACACCGCTATCCACCTTTAAGAGGATACCCTTTATTTCGGAATCACCCTGTATAGTATTAGAGAAAACCTTTGAAATAAGAACGAACATTCTACTACTGCCAATCTACTAATAAATGCATAGATATAAATGGCAGGTGATGACTTGCAGTGTTGTATTGGTGGTATATGCCAAGCCCTGCCTTAACACAAAAAATGCATAAACCCAACACTACAATACTGGTGACTTTCCATTCCAAGTGGGCTCTCTGAATGCAGGCAGCAAACACCAATGAAAGAGGTGAACATTACTCCTGTTTTTTTTGCTTTTAACACTTACACCTTCCCCATGCGCAATGGCCCTATGAAATCATTGGGTGATGTGGTGTTCACCCATGTGTCCCGCACATTCATTAAATACTACTCCAGGCTTTATGCTTTTAACACTTACATTCCTCATGCGCAAGGGTTCCGTGGAGTCGTCCATTATTACTATACTTTTATTATTGTCACAGCTATTATTAATATTATTATTGTCACAGTTTTTATTATGTTTCTTGCTATTTTTATTATTTTTCTTTTTGTTCTCTTGATGTAGTAGTACATTTTGCTGATATAATCGTTGATTTGTGATATGAAGTAGAAGATTGTCCATATGAAATAGAAGATTCTCCATACAAAATGTAACATTCTCCAAATAAAGTAGAACATTCTCCCGATGAAACACAAAAGTATCCAGACGAAGCAACAGAATCTCCAGATGAAGTAAGAGAACTTGCAAGAATGGTAGTTACCTAAGAAAGAACTCTTCATTACTCAATAGCTATTAAACCAGTGTAAATGTGTTGATTCTGTAAAGCTCTTACTCTGTCAAACTATAATCAAAAACTGCAGAAAAGCAACATTTACTCAAAAAAAAAACCAAAAAAGTAAGAAAAGTGCTTTAACTGCCAAATGCCAAGCTTTCAAAATTTTATGCTTAATTTTGATAATACAAGTTTTCATCACCTTTAGGCTCAAAATGTGAATGTGTGAGGTTGTAAAATAAACATAATGTAGGGAAAGAGAGTTTAAATAGAAAAGGAAAACAAAATATGTACATTTCTTAAACTTTCTTCATGCTACAATAACAGGCAAAAAACTGAGTTTAAAGTAACATCACTTTGTAAATCAGTATTGATAAGTAAATAATACATTATGACATTATTGGATTTTAGTACATTTAGTTTCCAAGAAATATTGCTAACCAGCTCTTCCCCAAGGTCACCTAGCAGATTCTACAAATAGAAAGATACATCTTGCCATTGCTAGAACACTCAATTCACACTCACTGTATACAGTATACCACTAGAGACTAACATTAGTGTGATTATTTCCCATTTCAAGGAACCTAGTATTTATAGAAAATTAGTTATTTATATAACAAGAGTGTAAAGTTGGCATTTTTGAACTCGTAGGGTTTATGGTACTCGCTCGTCGCTCGTACCATAAACTTTCTACTCGTTCAAAAATGGCAATTTACACTCGAGTTATATACAATATTTTTTGCATGACCGAATTTTAAAGAAAATAATAAAGAAAAGCCATTGACGGTAAATTGAAAAATGAAGTTGGCCAAAATCACAGGAACATGTAATGATTTCATTATAACATCGATACGCCTTTACAACATTGATATGGGGAATTAATTGGAAATGTTTATAATTGTCAACTTTTGACATTGACAACTAGTTGTAAAACGCCAACTTTACAGGTGGTCGTGCAAAAAATTACAAGAGTGTAAAGTGGAGTAAGGAAAATGCACTTTACACTTGAATTATACACAATACTTTTTGCACACTTTTTAACATACTTTTGTAGGTCATTGAAATGGAATTCGAATGGTCTTAGTCCCGTTGCAATACTCGGAATAGTTATGTCAATATTGCTGTTTCAAGATTTGAGTGTGATGTCAAACTGCAAGATGGCTGTGTTGTGTCTATCTGCAGCATTGTATCAGGAACCGATTTATTGCACTCTTAGTTCAAAATACATGTCAATTCCATTATATTATGTGGATTATTTCAGTAAGCATTTAAGATTGTTACCGTAAATATTTAAGGGTGAAATATTCATATTTTAAATCTTCAATTTTAACCAATAAACCTTTATAAATTTAAACCCAGTGTCCAAATTAAAATTTGTTTGTTTATTTTTAGAATAATATTTGTGTTTTATTTTAAAATGAATTCAAACCTTATCTGTTCGTGAGAATTTTCAAGAAGCAAGTAATTCTAATAAATAACGAATATTAAACACCACAGTAAGAACAAGACAGATTAAGTGGTGTAAATGCAGAAATTGTAGATGACTGATGAAGAAAGCATGTGTTGTGTTGAAAAAAAGTCAGTGGAAAAAGTTAAAAATGAGGATTTTTGTTGTTACCAAGTGCCCTCAATTTTCAAAACTAATCTTACTCGTAAGTAAAGACCTATGCAGCAAGCTAGACATATAATCTTGGTTTAAAAACAAAAATCCGTTTTAAGAAACAATTGGTAACTGCAGAAAATGTTTTAAACAAAACTTGGCGCTATGTAGTACCTATATAAACAATTCCCTGCATGATAAATTCATGAACATTTGCAGCATTCTAGCCACATAGCAAATCGTTTTGGGGAATGATTCCAGTTTGGAAATTTTTTAAAAATATTCCCTTTTCTCAATTGCTTTTATTCTTTGAACTATTTCTTCAACTGTATATACTACAAGCAGGCACTTTTAAATTAAGTTTAAAACATAATCTAAAAAACTGCTTGTAAAAACACCAACAAATGTGAATGCAATGCGCCAATGCATATAAAATCGAGCATCTCTTGCAGCCGGTCTGCAGTTTGACGTCACACACATTTCGATAATTGCTCATAATTTCCTTATCTTTATCAGATAAAGTTCTGAGAGTTACACACGAATATAAATACCTGAAAACTTCAATTTGAGACAAACTTGTTTTTTGTGTTGTGATCCCCTTTAAGAAAAACCATTGATGTTATTTTCTATCAATAAAAGAAGAAGTGTTAGTAGAGCAATATGCATTTCACTAATTACTCTTGTGAAACACTTTGTGCCTATACATTTAGGTCTGGGACATGTAACAAGATCAGACCTTATAGAAAACTGTATGTCTCCTAGTACTCGCACTCAATGAGAATGTTAATAGTGCAATTCTAATTGCTGACAGCACATACATACACATTGAGAAAGTAATAATTACAAGTTCCAACGTCATTAATTTTCAATGCATAAAGGTACACCATTATTTAAACCCATGATGGATTGTGAGTTCAAACGGTAGTTGTGAGACTTTACTTGGCAGATGGCAAAACAACGATGCCAACATACTAACCCACTTACACAATGCATCATACATAACAGGTGAGAAATTGGCTTCCATAAGATGACTTTCTAGAAAGTACTATTCAACATTCAAGAGAGGAAGTGAAAGAATCGAGACTGGTAATTAAAGTATGGTGGGTTGTTGAATTGGCAAATGGAAAGTTAAAAACATAGAGAGCCTTCAAGATCATGTGGAAATTGTAGCAGCAATTATCAATGCCTTTAAACCTCTTCTAAATACCTCATCTTCAGAGATTGCAGGTGTGATGTGGTAAAAATCATTAGAGAAGATTACAGGAGCATGGTGAAAAGAGAGATAGACTCAAAAGGG
The DNA here is from genome assembly GCA_011009095.1 of Ignelater luminosus. Lineage (NCBI taxonomy): Eukaryota > Metazoa > Arthropoda > Insecta > Coleoptera > Elateridae > Ignelater > Ignelater luminosus. The sequence continues at coordinate 353,854 of VTPC01000929.1, forward strand.
GGTTGCTTGGAAAGTAGTGATTGATAATTCACTAACAGACTTTCCTATTCCTTAGAAAAATTAAGGGACAGGATTTGTCAACTAAAACAAGCCAACCCTTCTTGTCAGGGTTGTGATTATAACATTATACTCTCTTTTCTTTCATTTATTACTTATCGGTTAAACTCAAAACCATAAAAACAAAAAACGTTTGTTGGACTATACCATCAATCAATCAGAATACAGGATAGCAATGACCTTGCATTGTACAGAGTGATTGTAAAAGAGTAAGCATGGTTTGAATTTGGCGCCACATTTAAATTATTTTCATGTTGGCACTACTTGTTTTCTTTTTGCAATCTGTCAAATCTGTGTTGTTTACAAAGTATAATAATAATAACAAACAATACTAGATTGCAAAAAGTAAACAAGTAGTGCCAACATGAAAATAATTTAAATGTGTCGCCAAATTCAAACCATCCTCACTCATTTACAATCACTGTATACTGCCAATTAGTGTCAACTATTAACCAATGATATTCTGTTGGCACATTGATCTACGTTTTGATTGGTCATTGGTACGTTTTAAAATTTTACTTTGTTTTATGTTTACTATTGTATTAAAATCGAATTTTCTGAAATTTCATACACTGATAATTTTATAACAAAAATATCAAGAAAAGCCAATTGTGGAATTTCCTCCATTGATAGTGATCATGATGAAGTTATGGAGCATTAAAAGTACTAAAATCAATAACGTTCTTTAGATAATAATTTTTCTTCTTACATTTAGTATACAGTACATAAAAAATTTGAATCTGTTATATATGCTAGGGCACATATGTTACCCTAATTTGAAGGGGATAATGTGACCTGACAAAACATGTGGAGATGATGATAAGTGCATGTCTTGTAGTGCATGCCCATGGTAATTAGTATTTAAAAATAAATCAGTTTAAGTGCATTCAGTGTTTTATTACACCAACACCAAGCAAATCTATTGAAGGTTCTTTATTCAACACCTTATTTTCCATTTTTGTTTTATTTATATTATAAAGGTGTTTTCAAAGCTGGTAAATGGATAAGCAGCAAATATTCTAGAATTAAATGCTCAGTCTAGCCTTCTGTTTACCAGCTTTGGGTATGTTAGTGGATTAGTTTTCATTATCTACTTTCTGTTGATTTCATTAACAAACAATGTTAGGCTCATACTTAGGAATTCTGTGAAAAGTTGATAACAATTAGTTGCAATTATGTGTGTAATGAATGTGGCAAGAGAATGGAGTGATGTAAGTAATAATCAAGGAGCAGCAAAGATTAGTTGATACATCATGGTGACTTAATTGCATCAGCAGTGCAACATTACTAAGGTAAGCATGCATGTAAGGGGGGTACACAGGTATAGGGTGTCTAGATCTGTCGAGCCACCGATAAACAAATTGTTTCGCATAAATGACATCACTAAGTTACAAAAATTGCATGTGTACAATTATCCAGCCAAGTAATATCGATAAGTGCAACATGTTTATATGTACCTGCAGTCGAGTATATGGACAATTTTACTGCGTCATCAACTAATTGATACTGTCCTTGATAATAATAATCCTAAAAAAGCTACTACTGACTAAAAATATGAAAGGCTATATGTAATATGCTATTAAGGTTATGTTTCCTCATCATCTTCTACAAGATCATTTTCATTTCAAAGGCTTCTTTAAATAATCAAAGACAATGTTGCAATTATATACAGGGATGAATTGGTAAGAATTTTTTTTTAAGAATACTTTTAACACAAATTCTTTTAGCTTATGAATATTTTCAAATATAGTACATTTTGTGGTATTCCCAAACAATTTTGTTAGTCCACCTCTAAGCATATTAGTAATGTTATTCCTAGTAGAATGTTCTTATTTTTAATGTGAAAGGTTTTCTCTAATATGGCGCTACATACAATAAAGAAATTGCCTTAAAAATGAAACCAATGGTGGGAGGTTAATAATATCATAATCTATTACAACGAAAAGTCTGAGAAAACAAGTCACATAGATTTGTCATGTGGGCCAAAAATGGATCCTATTGACACTCCTCCTTTGTCAATACAAATCTGTAGTCCTCATATTACATACTTAAGAAAGTCACTTTGACAAATTAAATTTTTTATTAAAAACTTCTTGAGCAGAATCATTATATATTATGCTAATTGCTATTCATACAATTCCATGGAAAACACATCAACGAAGACTTTATTTTAAGCTTTAGAATACTCATTCTCTGAATTTTAAATTTGAAATCATCCATTTGACATATGAATAACTAAACATTGTACCATGGAGAAGTAAGGTTATCAAACATCTTAAAAACCAATACTTAATAACTTACACATAAAATCTTTGCACAATTATCAACCTTAAGTCATTTCTGCGACTTCTATTTAAAGCCTCCAATAATAGAGGAAGCCACGTTTCTGGATATAATGTTTCGTGGTACAATAAAATCTGCCGCGTTCTTTCGGCTATTGTTTTGTACCTTTCTTCCAATTCGTCTATTCTACCTTCAACAATATCCAAATTCCTGGCCAAATCTTTCCATTTGTATCCGATTTGTTCAACAATGCAATCAAAAATCTGGTTGCGTCTGGATCTATGTTGTAGATTTAGAACTACAAAAAAAAGAAAATCAAAAATGGAACAAATATTAACGAACGATCCATAAAATTTGCATCTTCAGTTGACCATGAACAAGAAAGAAAACATTCCGGTATGTTGAATTATTATATCAAGTGACAAACATCAAAAGTGCTTGAATGAAAGGTTAAGCTGGCTGTCACTTTGAAGACTTATATTACTTTTAGATAAACATAGTTTTAAGAACAGAAAACTTTTATAGTACAAGAACCACTAACAGGAAAAGAAGGGGTGAATCCTAACCTTCTGGCATTGTTACACATCGACGCTGTTATAATTTAATATCGGTTTTATTCATTTAATACGCACATACACACTAGAAAAGTAACATAACATAACTATTTATAACATTTACTACTCAATTACGTCATGCATGCACATTAACTAAAACAAACAAAACTATAATTTAATACATGGTGCAAAACATACATGCACAATACAAATAGAATAACATTTTTTTGTTCTTATTCTCTAACAGACGCAGAAAGGTGTCTAGGAACTCTGATACAAATTTCAACGAGCTAGGTGTGGGCATGCACTCGTAGTGGAAATTATGAAAAAGTCTAGTTTTTCCACGAATTCTAACTATCTGGTGTTTATAAATTTTTGTAAAGTGGCGAAATACAAGTATTTTGGTGAAAACGTCAGAACGCTAGACATGGGCGGTTCCATGTAAAGCCCGAAAAACCGTAAACGGAAAATGTCACTTATCATACCCAATCCTAACCACTTGAAATTTGCGTCATTTTATTAGTTTTTTATCCTAATTCCTAAAATTAAAACGCCAGAAAGACCAGTGTGGTCTTTGTTTCTAAAGTTCACTTTTTTTCACAATTTTTACCAGATTTTTAAAAAATTGTAAAAATATGCCTAAAATGCATATTAAGACTTGAAGATTTGCTTGCATATTATTAAAAGTTTGTAAATCCGTTTTGCCCTGAATGGGCACCCTTGGGCATATAGAGGGGCGTACCTTTCTGGCGTTCTGAAATCCGTATTGTACAAACTTTCAATAATACGCAACCAAATTTTCAAGTCTTAACATGCATTTTAAGCATATTTTTACAATGTTTTAAAAATCTGGACAAATTGTGAAAAAAGTGAACTTTTTCGCATAAAATGTTAATTAAAGAAAAAAGACCACACTGGTCTTCCTGGCGTTTTGATTTTAGGAATTAGGATAAAAAACTGATAAAATGACGTAAATTTCAAGTGGTTAGGATTGGGTACGAAAAGTGACATTTTCCGTTTACGGTTTTTCAGGCTTTACATGGAACCGCCCATGTCTAGCGCTCTGGCGTTTTCACCAAAGTACCTGTATTTCGTCACTTTACGAAAATTTATAAACGCTAGATAGTTAGGATTCGTGGGAAAACTAGATTTTTTTCATAATTTCCACTATGAGCGGATGCCCACACCTAGCTCGTTGAAATTTTCACCAGTGTACCTAGATACCTTTCTGCGTCAATGTGTAACAACGCCAGAAAGTTAGGATTCACCCCTTCTTTCCCTGTTAGTGGCTCTTGTACTATTATGATCAAGTTACGTTAGGAATAGCAAAAGAACAAATGGTAACTTGGAATATTCTGTTCTGGGTGCTTTTACTGAATTTCAAAATCAATTCCCAAATATGTAGTGCCAATACATCTAATAAAGCACTGTAGTTCACATGAAATCTTATTCATTTTAACTGCTGATAGAAGTATGACTCAAATGCAAACTTATGCGATTCTGTCCATGGCCAACCAAGGATACAAATCTTATAGATCACTCATTATAAATTGCAGAAGAATTTACAACTGATAACAAAACAATGCAAGAATCTCTTAGTGTTCACTTTTTTTGTGCCCAGATAGAGCAAGGATTAGCTGAGTTTTTGCATTCAGTGCATTCAGGTCGATTATCAGTTGTAGAAATTTTATGATTAGGATCAATTGAATTGGTGTCAACATGTGCAGTTATCATTATCAACTCCAGTGTTGATAACATTGGTTTCATAAAAATATGTTTAACCCAAGGATCAATTAGAAACTATTGTTATACATAGCAGGCCTTTTTTGTGAAATAAAGTATGTAAAGTAGCTTTCAAACTGTCACATTCTCCATTCTCCGGAAATCAAATGAACTGCTGTTGGAATTATGAATAATTCTAGATTATATTGAGGTTTTTAAATGTTTAAGTTATAAGCAAGTTTTGAAATTTCTAGATTGAGGGTTCTCCATATTGGCATGTTGCGCATTTATCTAGTGTATGTGTTATAGAAATAACAGCAGTTATTGCCGATACTTATATTCATAAACATGTAAAGCAGGCTTCTTAGGTTGGTATAACAACAAATATTTTTTAAATTTACTCTTGTAATGCCTCAGCTTATTTATAACTTTGGCTTAATAAGTCAAGAAATAAACGTCAAAAAAAATATTTCAAGTCATGACAACGAGAAGAAATAAGACAGAGGCTACTAGAAAAGGTTAAACTGGAGAAAAAGAAAAAAGGATCTTTAAGCTATATGTTACCATAGTGTTTTAGTTATTAAATAAAAGTTAGTAATTCATGTATGCATTTAAATGTTAGTTACATTCTTATAAACTTTTAAATACAATGCACAAAATGAATTTTATAAATGAATTACAAACAGTGATAACCAGTCGGTTATTCACTAGCAACACTATTAAGCTGACATTTACTATTCTTGCATTGAACATTAAACATCAGGCTTGTTTCAACATAAATCTCAAACAATCCCCTACTGTCATGAGATTGTGCAGAGGAAATTTTTTCGGACATTTTCTCTGGCAAACTTGTGCCAGTCAGGGATATTTTGCAACTAGTTTGAGAGTTATGTTGGAAAAAACGTATCAGTACATTAAATACCAAGAAAAGATCAAGTGGATTTTCATTTCTGTTCATACCAGTTATATAGATAAGGTGGTGATAAAGTTTGGAACAAAATTCATAATTTTGTTATAAATTTTTTTTTTGTAAAATTCTATATTCCAAAAAGGCATTTTAGAGCATAGAAAAATGTTTTTGACAGATCATGTTCTTGACCTATGCCGTCATCATTATTTTTTTTAAATTACAACCCGTTTTGTTTTACAGATTTTGATAGACTTCTTCACTGGTTGCATGATGGTGCAAAGAATTTGTTACCTTACATAAAAATTGTTTTGAGAAAAACACTTATTAAGTTTAATAACATCAACATTTGTTCTCAACAAAAATAACATTTAAAATTAAAAAAGAAACAAATAAAATCATTCATAACATTTAACGCAAATGTTCAAATTGTCTACCGTTTACCATTTGACACTGCTCTATTCATGTATAAACATTTTAAACTGCACGTTGGATCATTTGTGAAGGGATGTTTCGCATTTCCGTTCGAATTCGCTGTTTCTAAATTGTTAGGTCTATGTATGTCAACTGTTGATTTTACATGGCCCCACAAAAAAAAATCTAACGGGGTAAAGTCCGGCGATCTCGCAGGCCATTCAATTGGTCCTCGTGGCCCTATCCATCTACCAGGTCAACCAAATCAAATCTTAGAAAATCCAAATATCTGGCAGAAAACAGATTTTCTTCAAAAACTAAGGCCCTAGAAGACGACCTCTTTTTATTCCAACCCATACATTAACCTTTTCTTGATGCTGGCTGTGATACTCTTGGTTCCAGCTTTAGCAGTTCTTTTCAATAATGAAGACCCTGGTTTGCCTCATCATATATATATATATATATATATATATATTTAATTAATTAATTAATTAAATTAATACCCAAATAAGAAATAATTATTGAAATTTTCTTTTAGTTAAGACAAATTAAAGTTACAACTGTGCTGACAGCATTGATAATAATGACTACTGCATTAGTATATTGCTTTTATTAAAATAAGCCAGTAAGAGTACAACAGCAATAGCAAAACTAAGCAAACCAAAAATGCTTAAACCATCTAAAGCCTAACAGTACTTGCTGTTTTACAGGCAGCAAACCTCAACAAAGATTTTTCCTGCTTTGTTTCCAATTGTGTACTTTGTTGTTCAATTTCTTTTTAGTGAATGTCAACAAATACTTACTAACTACTTTTGTTAAATGCACAGAATGATAATAAACTAACCTCCAAAATGCTTGCTTTGACAGCTAAGGTTACCAATTTTATAAATGTACTGCCAACATAAAAAAATCTCAAAGTGGCAATTTTTAGTTTTGTACAAAGTTCTTGATAAGTGTATTCAGTTTTTAAATGTTAATTAATAAAAATTGTGACTGTATGAATATTATTTTTAGTGATGTAAATAGAATCTTGGTTACTTAAAAATCACATCAGATTTTCCTTAACTGTCATGTTGATAGGTTAGGTAGGTTTGTCACATTTTCAAATTAAAATATCTAATAATTCTGTTTATAAAAAACTATGTTGACCATAACATATACACACAAATGAACAAGAATCTTGAAAAACTGTAGAATGAAAGCTTAAGATTGTTACAATGTTACAGCTCTTTTCATAACAATTCTCCAAATGTACTTTAATGAAAATGTGCTTTAGCATTTAAATAAAGTTAAATCAAATATTTCATAGTAGTTGGTACCCTTGAAAAACAGAATTTTTGAAGATAATTGTTAAAAAACAATTATGCAACAAGTAGTGGTTTTTTAAAATTGAAATAATTTAAAGTTGATTTGTTTTGGATTTAATCTTCATTAAGATTATGCTTTATTTTAAACATTCTACAATTGGTGAGTACTGCAATCTTAAAATTAGGCATGTGCATGTAATTTTTATAAAGTGGACCAGAGATGCAACTTGATGCATTAAATAATATTTGAAATAGGTTTATGTTATGTTATCAGTTCCATGTTTACTGTTAATCGAATTTCTACTTGATAAACAATATATAGGGGAATGCACCAACAAAGGAACAGTTACAGACTTACAAAGTCTACTATTTCTGATAAAAATTAACAAGAGTTAACCAGAAGTTGACCTGGTCTTATGTCTTAAGAAAGATGTTACTATTATGTGGTTTAATTCATTTGGTCGTACCATTTAAGGTTTTTTGTGTATTTACTTATACAAAGTCAAAAATTTAAAAAACACCAATAAAGGAATAACGGTTTTCAGTTAAAAAACATTGGCACACCAGTAAAGGAACAAAATGTTTTAGTGAATATTTAAAAATATTTAAGGTAAGTAATCCTTCTCTTACATCAATATCAATCAATCTTCCACTTGGGTTTGGATATATTGGAATTGGTGGTAGGACCGTGTTTGTTCCATTTATAAATACGAAATAAAAAAGAAGTCGACATCAAACATTATTTTATCATTTGAAGTTTATACTAGAGGCACATCTTTAAGACAACTCGTGCAAAATAAAGAATTTCTCACAAAGATGCATGGGGCATTCATTACTTTATTAAAGCGTAAAAGAATCTCACATGCACCATGCAAGCCAGCACAAAAACTTTTTTTTACCAAATAACTATAAACAGTAACATCACTTCTTTGATGCCTAATTGTAAACAAGTAATTTTCAAAATGTGACGAGAGAATATACATTAATTTTAAACCTTGTTCTTTTAAAAATAAGTGTAAATGTTCCTTTGCTGGTGGGTGTCCCCCAACTGGTACATGTACACTAGCTCCTTTAGAGATTTCTCATTTCCTTTGCACTGAATCAAAGATGATGTAAGAATATCATCCTAAATATTTACATTTATTTTCAAATATTTTTACTTCTTATTACTTATTAGATCCAATATACACATCAATATTTGTCTGATAACTATCATTCTGTTTTATCTTTGGTTTTTTTGAAGTATAGTTTTCAAGGTTTTCAATTTACACAGAACAAAGCTATTACCTGGTTGATTATTGTCACCAGCATTATTATAATTAGAATTCGGAGCAGTTTGACTTGATGTATCCCTTTTCGATAAATCAATCTGAGTGTTAATCCAAAGAAGTAGACCTGGTTGTTGAGTAGTTGTCGCTATTTTGATAAACACATTAATATTATGTTGACTCACAACATTTCGTTTTTCCAAAACCTGAATAAGGTCTTGTACATTTCTAATATTATCCAGTCTTCTTGCTGAATTAATATCATCTCTAAATTGTTGTTTTAGAACTATGAAGTTCTCTCCAGAGCACATTTTACATCTTTGTGTAACCTCACTTTTTATATGATTGTATGTGTTTGTATCAATAGCCATTGTAAAAGTGTATATAATTTAATATTTATAAGGCAATGTTACCACAATTTTCTAAAGTTATTAACACGATAAGCACTTTCAAATGTGGACATCTGAGGATGAATCATTCATCCGAATTAATATATTAATACAGTGTTGCAATAACGCTGGTTGCTGTATTCTCTAATTTTAAAATTATGACAGCAATTGACAGTAGACAGTTGTATTGTTTTAATAATCTTATTTCTTTATGCTAAATGCTAAAGGATCTGCTAGTTCTAGAGCAAAGCAAGTGTCGAGCATTATAATAATACATACATTTTACTTAATTTTACCATTGTGCGGTTTTAATAAATTACGTAATTTAAAGAAAATAAAATTGCATGTGGAACTTTTAGGTTAAGTATTTGTCATTAAAATACCAGAACTGTTATTATTAAACCTAAGTAACTAACAGAGCCATGTAAAACTATTCTCGAATTTTATTTTTTTATTTTATCATTCTTTATTATAATCCATCAAGGTCGTAGCTAGGATTGAATTTGAGAAGAGGTTCTGCGGATACCCGTTGGGGGAGTTCGGAATCTCCCTCCGACCCAAAATTCAGAAAATAAAAAACAATTTGTAACGAACAGAACAATTATTAAAACGATAATAATTTAAATTTCAGGGGGGGGGGGAAACCCTTAAATACGGCTTTACCACCCACAGTTATGATTATTTAAATTCTATGAGAAAAATATAATTCGAAATGATTTCTGTTTAGTGAATCTGTTTTTAAAATGAAAAGATAGACATACAGGGTATAAATAAATAACAACGACAAACTGATAGGGTACATTCCTGGTGATTAGATAAGTATTTTTTTAAATGGAACCTATGGTCAGTTCGTCTTTTAGTTGCAGAGTTATAGGCCTTCAAAGTTGCGTGCAGACGTGTTAGCTTTTGGCTGTATCGTCGTTATCGGTCAAAATATCAAAACTTCTTATTAAAGAAAGTTGTAAGGAAATGCATTCTGCGTGTTTTAAAACTATTTCTGATTATACATGGTGTACTCTGTAGGAGAGATACGTCGAATTAAAAATCTCTGTTTTTTCAACGTTACGTGTCCCAGCTACAAAGTACACCTTGTATAATTGAAAATAAGTTTAGGACATCCGAAATACAATTTCCTACAGCTTTAATAAGAATTTTTGATATTCTGATAAGTAACGACGTTACAGTGAAAATTTAACACGTCTGCACGCAATTAAAACAATTTGACCATAGGCTCCATTTGAAAAAAATACTCGACTAGTTACCAAAGATCTACCCTGTCAGTGTCAATTTGTCGGTATTATTAGAGAGTGAGCAAATTCAAGTTAAATTTCCTGAAAAGTTACGTGAATAAATACGGTACAAGTTTAGCGGGCATGTAGCATTTAAATAGTTTGAGCAAACAATCGACAGTATATAACCGTTAGTACAATATGGTACAATCCACCATAACTTCACAATCTAAGTGGATATAGGTTTTTTTAAAAAAAAACTTGCTTTCAACTTATTCATTTATTATTAATAAATTGGTAACTGTCATAATATTATCAAACTGTCTAATTTCGAAGTACACACCACAATCTCCTAACCTTATAAATCTATTTATCGTATTTGGTTTTCGTGCCTTTATTTGCAAAGAAGTAGTGGACTCCGTTAAACATTTAGTGTTACGATATGTTCTGAGCAAGCAGTTGCCACAAAATAACGTTATTGTATAGCGTAATTTGCGCTCAAACTCTATTTATTTACACCCTGTTGAAGGAAAGCAAAGCCTACTCTGAATTATCAGAAGTGACGTACAGAAAAGCAGTCTGGCAACAGTGCTTCAAAAAACCGTGTTTTATCTATGTTTAGTAGATATTATTTGTGATTGTTGTTTATTTTTATCATTTAGATTTTTTTCTATTATCTTTAAATTGTTTATCATTATCAGCGCCAGTATCAAAATAAAATAATTTAGTTTTCGCAAAAACGATAAATTAAATTATTTTGTTTGCAAAAATTCTTGTCATTTTACTGCTTTATTAGTGAAAATTATATAAAGTGGAAATTGGAATTAATCGTAAATTCTTTTTAAGTACTTTTAAATTATAGGAAAAATCTTGGAAAAATTAACCGCCAATTAACATAACATTCCGTTTTGAATTTTCTACTTTTATAGGTAGCAGAATGTTGTAATTTTGCTTCATTAAACACGTAATGGTAAGTTTTAAAATAAGGTATTTTTCCACAAAATTTTTAATTTTCTATCATAATTATCTTCTTTGATGCATAACGATTTCAAATTTGAAAATTTGAACCAACGGAATTGTTTTCTCCTTTTCAAATTGACAGTGTTTTATTCAAACTGTAACCTGTAATCTTATATTAACAATTTCATTTTGAATGCGTTCGAGTTCAAATTTCACGTACATGTACAAAGTATACCGCCAAATAATACACGATGGAAATTCCGAATCACGCATTCGGTAATACAAAAATTGGGAACACGCGATGTTTTGGCGCAAGCGCTTGGAATAATCGCGGGTATAGGGCGTGCGGTAGCCGGTCATCGCATATAGAGGCCTCGGAAAAGCTTGTTGAAGTCATTCCCCACTTAAACTGGAAAGTGGTTCAGTGTAACGGTTGTGATAGTGTTAAATCCGCATACAAGATGAAAGAATATACCCAAGTTACGTTGCCTAATTATTCTTACATGTTTAATTTCGAGTCCGACTTCGTTCACCAGGAAACACTTACATGGATGAGTAAGAATTGGACACTCGGCTTTTATTATTGCGGAATCTATATGATTCTTGTCTTTGGGGGTCAGTATGTAATGCAGAATAGACCCCGATTTGAGTTACGAGGCTTGTTGTCACTATGGAATACTGCCCTAGCAATATTCAGCATCATGGGGGCTATCCGCACTGTCCCTGAATTTCTGCACATCTTAACACATCATGGTTTGTATCACTCTGTGTGTGTGCCTTCATTTATTGAACAGGATCGTGTATCCGGTTTCTGGACTTGGATGTTTGTACTCAGCAAGTTGCCTGAATTAGGTGATACAATATTTATTGTTCTACGAAAACAACCCCTTATTTTCCTTCATTGGTATCATCATATCACCGTATTATTGTATTCATGGTTTACTTACACTGAAACAACAGCCAGTGCCAGGTGGTTTATCGTGATGAATTATTGCGTCCATGCTGTGATGTATTCCTATTATGCCTTAAGAGCAATGGGCTACAGTCCTCCTAGACAGATTGCAATGGTTATAACATCCCTTCAGCTACTACAGATGGTAGTAGGCTGTGCAGTCAACGTTTGGGCTCAACAACTTCTAAATGATCATCGAGAATGCCAAATTACGCACATGAATATTAAGCTGTCGCTTGCCATGTATTTTAGTTACTTCGTACTATTTGCAAGATTTTTCTACAAGGCCTATATTTCTGGTGAAAGACGTAAAAAGGAACGTAGTGCTCCAGTTACTGCAGAATATCCACTTCTAAAATCAAAAGTGCAATAGTATTACATATATTAGAATTTTTAAGTGAAACTAGGTTCCTTAATAATTATTAACCCTCAGGAAAACATTGATTTGTTTTAAGATAATAGATTATTATTAATGATCAGTTATGTGGTAGCTGTTTCTTAAGTATAACTGCTTAAAAGAAATTTCGAGGGTTGTAATAACAGTAGTTTCACTTCTCTAAAACAAGACAAGTTTCACATTCCTTAGGGAGGACTAATTATACTTGTTAATTATGTGATTATATTGTTAAGCTTTTTTGGACTGCCTTATCGTTTTGTATGGTGTAAATTTTGCAGATTAGGAAGTTCAAACTCTTTTTAATTTCGTTTTGTTTGTTCATTTAAAATATAATGTGCTTTTAGCTGTAAATGTTCGATTTTATGAAGAATTTTGTAAAAGTATTAGGATAAAGGGTTCTTGGTGAAGGACTTTTAGTCTATCTAGTCATTACAGTTTATAAAACTAGTAAAATTTTGCAATTGTTGCACTTTACAAATCATTATTTTTTTACACAATGTAAATTAAAAAACCATACATACTTAAGTTTGATTAGTGAGTAAAACAAAGTCATGTTTGTTTATTATGAATGAATTTTGTAACTGTATTTATAATTGAATATATTACTATTTATATTAAATATTGTTTCTGTTTTTTGTGCGTTCGTTCTTGTTATAAATATTATTTATAAAACGTTACTTCTAACATTTCCTTAATAAAAGTTTTATATCACATTAGTTGACTGCTGCAAATAATTCAAACGAAATAAAACTTGAAGCGCTTTGAATTATGTGAATTTTCTTATTGACATTTTGATATTATAACAATTGAATACCACTGTGCAGTTATTCATAACTTGCATCATGCAAATTGAACTTGCTAAACAATTATTGTCAATATTTGAAAAGAAAGTATCCATTGATGGTTTTGTAAAGCGTTTTTGAATGTTGATATTAGTTAAAAGTTAAACACAATTCAAAAGATTTATGTTTTCAAAATAATTTGATTTTTATTACATAATATAACTTAATAAAAGATAACGTAAGTATAATCTGGTTTTTTGCTTAACAACACTTAAAAGTTGGAAACTATTACAAGTTTTTGTTAATTGGCTTTTCTATTAATGTGCATAATTTTAGTGTATATTAATAAGGAAAAATAACAGACTAGGAAATTAAAAAGGAAGTTCTAAGAAGCACTTCTATTGATATTTTTGTGTTGTACATATGAAAAATACAGTCATAATGTACCTACTGGGAAATATTAAATGACATTAATGAGGGTCCTAATGAAAAAGTAACTTGGAATATTTGGAACGCCATAAAAAATGTACGTCATTTCTACTCTTAATTTTAACTTTAAATAGCAAAAGAAAACCCAAAGAATAATCATACTAAATAGTTTTCTAGAGGTTTTTATGAATGAATCCACCAGTTGGCATATTTGATTAAAAGTAGTATTTTTATCGCTCGAGATTTCAGCGTCAAATCTACAAAACGTTCAAGTTTTATTTTACAATATTTGGGCTTAATCTTTTAAAACTTTAATTCTTTATGTTTGTATACGCATTAAACGATTTCAAAGCGAATTTTTCGGTTTTTACCGATTTCAGTTTTTATTTCAGAAAATAGAATTTTCGGAAAAAGTCTGTTTATCTTTCTATACGCTTTCTTGAAAACCTGATGGAGATATCTTAAAAAACATTTTAAAAGCTTTTAGCAGACTGATACGAGGGTGGATCAAATATAAACGAGCCTTTTGTAACTACGCGTCGTTCTGATGCGATATCGGTTAACAGGGGTGCCTGAAAGGGAGCAACGACCTTGGTGCCTCATCTTGGTCCCTCCTTCAATTGCCTTAACAGTGAGTGAAAAAAAGGCGCTTTCCTTGGTTGCACAACGTATGATTATTAAATTTCTTGTCAATGCGGCTGAAATTCGTCGTCTACTCTCACAGTTTAGGGAAAGTACCCTTTCATTGCTCCGAGTAAAGCATTGGTGTAATGAGTTCAAGAAAGGACGTGAGCGTGTTGAAAGCGTATCCCATGCCCGGCGCCCACGCACCAGCAGGGCTTCAGAAAACATCCAAGCTGTTCGAGAATTCATTGAAGGCGATAGGCACTTTGCTTGAAATTTCGCACGGAAAGGCCCAAACAATTATTCGAAAAGTGTGTGATCCCTATCACAAGTGACAATGTGAGACCCCATACTGCAGCTTTAACCCAACAAAAATTGACCGACATACATTGAAATGCTCTTGCACATCCTCCTTACAGCCCAAACCTCTCACCGTATGACTTCCACATGTTCCAAGAAGCTCTTGGTGGAGGGCGCTTCACGAACAATGAAGAGGTGGAACAATTCGTGGGCTATTGGCTTATGACACGTCTTTCTTCATTTTTCGAAAACGGCATTAGAAAATTAGCAATTCACTAGAAAATATGTATAGCTGAGATGGGTGATTATGTAGAAAAATAAAGTTTTTATTACTAAAGGCTCGTTTATATTTGGTCCACCTTCGTATAAGCCTTCAATGGTAGGGCGGGATTTAGAAGTTAGTACGCCACGAGGCAAATGTAGATCTGCAGATTCTTGCGCTCCCCTATCCCACATGAGACACTACAGTGTTAGAAAAAAATCTTTCAACTGGTTTTTGGATTCTTGTAATAATGTGCTTCAAGGCAGTCGCATCACTAGCTTCACGTCTGAAACTAACTTTGCTTAATGGGAATTGGTAACTATCAGTAACGGATTATTCATGAGGTGCACGCCCTCGCAAAGGGAATTTCAGTAGTCGTCACTCGCCGATCTTTCACATGCCGATTCGACATATGTCTGCTCTGCGCAAACCTTCAGCGTTGCACAAAAGAGAGGGTACGGCAGGCGCACTGACCTGAACTTACACTGTGGGCCCCAAAATTACATTTTTACATTTTCCACCCCCCTCCTCTTTAAGCTTGATACTAAATTCAGAAACAGGTAAAGAATCTTTACCTTCCGGGGTCCTGAAGGATCTTTGCACTTCTTGTAGACCCTTAACGCTCGAATGCGATAAGGACTTTTGGGTACTAAGTGGATTCCACTCGATAGAGCTCTTCAACGCCTCTTTTTTTTTCTTTAATCCAGGTTTAGTATATTATGTATTTTTCCAATAGGTTCCATGTTTTTATGCAAAAGTCAATTTTATGGCTTGCTAAATAGCACTTGCCTTTGTTAGAGGCTTGTTTTCATAGAAAAGGTGTTTCAACAGATACGCATTCGATTTGTCTAGATATTTCTTGTTTAGAAAGTTTTAAGGAGCAAATTAAATACACTTTTATCACCTTGAAGGGCTGAAAAATTTGAGTACGGACTTTGTGCTTACCTGTCCCTCAGGTAGCTTGCAGCCCGTCTATTGTTGCTTGTTAAGAAGATTGCACTTATTAGAAATGTACGCACTTTACCTGTCGTGTTCAGTACTATCTTAACTATTTGAGCACCCCAAGGTCTAGTACATGCAAGCGTCCCCAGTGACACATGACGGTCCCCCCAGACTCCGAAGCAGATATAGAGGATGGGGTCTCCTTCGGACTGCAAATAATTTATACTAGCTACCGTGCGGTGCTCACCAAAATTAGTGCTCAAGGTCCCGGTCTACTTCTGTTTTGCGTCCTTGTTAATAAATTCAAAATATAAATATTTCATTGCATTTTTTGGGAAAAAGGAAAAAACGTCCCACGACAGAAAAACAACATAGATCAGGGATAGCAAATAATACGGCATGTGTATCAAACTTGGTCAGTGGCAGATTTATACCCCATTCATGCAAAGATGACAACAATAAAAATAAATCGATAAAAGCTGAAGTTTATACAAGATGTTTAACACGATTTAATTCTAGATATTTAAAACGGATCGGGCTGCATGACTTTTCGAACACCCGTTATAATGTTTTATGGACTCAATACAATACAATGAAGGATGAATACAAGTAAAAAAAGGGAAAAATTACCACTACTTACTTCTTGACAATAAGAAAATCTATTCACCAAACCTTCAGTTACACTTCTTGTAATATCTACAGGAATTTAGCTATTTCATCCATAATCCTAATCTTTAGATCCCCGAAGAAAGAGTAGTTTAATGGATAAGGTCCAGAAAACGAAGAGCTCATTTTATATAACCTTTTCAGCCTATCCCCTGATTTGGAGACATTCAGTTTAAGTAGTGCCGAACATTTTAAGGAAGCGCATCATCTTGTTGAAACCATATTCTTCAGGTATTTTCCTTTTTCTTCAAGCGCCAGGATAATTTGAACATTTAAAAGTTGTAAATGACGAACTCGTTGTTTGTATTCTTTTCATTGCTAACATCCGTTTTATTTTGTTTTCTTTCTGGTTATGTTTAAATCTGCTATTTATAGATCTTGTGTAAATATACCTAGTAAAATTACATGGTTTTTGTTTAGATTCTTTTAATAACTTTTCCTCTAAAAAGCGCATGCAAATCTCGCCTTGCTCATAATTACAATTATTAGTCTGTAAACTTCCGTAAAATCATCAACAAGCAATAGCTTATAAATAAATCTTCAGTAATTTTCCAAAGTAGAATAGTCTCTATAGATCACATCATTAGCAATAAAATGATGAATTTAACCATACCTACTCTTTTCAAAGAGCGTTCATTATTTTCGGACATAGAGTGTTCTTAATTGTGCAATAAGCAAATTGAAAAGCTGGCAGGACTTTTAAAATCGTTACATACGAAATAAACAATTTTCCTATATAATTAGTCAAAAAAAAGTTGCTAAAGTTGTTTCATACAAAATATTGATTTTTAATAAGCGTGTTTGAGAAAACGTTTATACTTTTAGAAGTTAGAAAAGGAAGTATACTTATACAGGGTGATTCAAAAGGTGTGGACGCAACTCTAGGAGCTCATTAGACAGGCGATTTGAACTAAAAAACCATAACACACCCATATGCGATTCTCAAGGATTACTGAGATAATGAGGAAAAACTGACTGCAGATTACATCTAGTTGCCATGCAAAATAACAAGGAACAAATTCTGCTAAACAATTGACTGCGCAAGTAGTGTCGTCATCTTGGTTTGTTTGGAACGTGTTACCATAACAACACTGGCCAATGACGTCACATTTGCTTTAGTTATTTTCACGATTTGTCTGAAATAGTGTTGTTATTATTATTATCAATCTAACCTAACTAATCGCGAATATGCTGATATGCATTTTATTTATGGAATGTGAAGAAGAATATCGTCAGCGATATCCGATTCGTAGTCATCCGGGTTACCGAGTTTTTATAAGAATTCACAATAATTTATGCGAATTCGCAAAATTCGCTGATCGTCATCATGTTGGTCAAAACAGTTAATCTTGAAGATGATACCATAAATGCAATAATTGCTGAATCTACTACTAGTACCCGTAGAATTGCTAACCATCTAGTTTGTCTCAAGTTTGGTGTGGCGTAAAATTCGTGACGAAAGGTATTATTCGTTACATTTACCAAGCGTGCAAAATCTACACGAAGCAGACAATATCACTTGACAAAATTTTTGCCGTTGGTTGTTAAATGCCACTGGCGACATCCCAGATTTCTTACAGCACATTTTGTGGACTAACAAAGCCCAGTTCACTATAAAGGCAGTGAACAACTACCACAATTTGCACACATGGGCGTTAGAAAATCCACATGAAGTTCGGGAAACCAGATTTCAACATCGATTTAGCATAAATGTATAGACTGGTATCATTGGTGATCACTTAATTGAATCCTATATAGTGCAACATCGTTTTAATGCTCAAAATTACCTAGAGTTTCTCTAAGAAATTCTGCCTATTCTTATGGAACATGTACCTTTGGCCCCACGAAAGAAAGATGGGGCTTCTATTCATACTGCAGATCCGGTTACAGTTTGGTTGAATATCGAATACCCTCAGCGATGGACTGGGTGCAGGGGTCCAATCCAAAGAAAGAGTCTACTTTATTTCAATTGAGAGTCAAGAACATTTAATGAATCGACTTTATCAAGCTGCTACAGAAATTCGTCAACGACCCGAGCACCTGTGCAATGCGCAGAAATTGCTTCTTCGTCGATGTGAAGCATGCACACAACATAACGGCAACCACTTTGAACAGTCTTTGTGGTTCTAATTTGTTTTTTATTGTTTTCTGCTAACTAGTTATTTTTTAAGATTTAGTATGCTAAATAAACAGTTTTTCCTCACTATCTCAGCAATCCTTGAAATTCGAATATGAGCATACTATAATTTTTTACTCCAAATCACCTGTCTAATGAGTCCCTAGAGTTATATCCACACCTTCTGTATCACCCTGTATAAGAAAAATACTTAAACCGACATATTCATTATTATTAGTACCAACTCTATAGTGTGTTCCAACGATCTATGCAAGGCCGCCTAGTGCATTCACATATAAGTCGCCTACGTAGTAAATTTTAGAAAGTCAACTTTTTTTATTTCTAATTTCATAGGAAGTCCTCTTCGGACTGCTGCTCCCTTTGATTAACTGTCCTTATACGGTGAACAACCTGCACACCTACACACTGTTGCCGTGAACCGACGAATGGTGGGAATAGATGATAAATATTAAAATATGCTGCTGATGAAATTTATGTCAGCTGGACGATCACCTCTACGTTCTAAAATTGTTTTCATCTATACAGGGTGTTCCATGGGAAACATAACTCAGAACTTCTGTTCGAAAAGTGAAAGGAAACATTGGAAAAATGGAACAGATAATAAGGATAACAGAAAAAAAATCGCTTATTGTGCTTTCGCCAAATTGCTTACTAGGGTGGTGGGTAGTTTCTCGAATAGTTTTTTCTAGATTTCTCAAGCGACAACGTGGTTATGGAATGTACAGCATTTCAAACTCGAGATTCACCATTGGGATCTCGGAAACCCTAAGATGTACGAAGTCGGTTAAATTAGAAGAAAGTTACCTATTTTGGAGATCAATTTACTGATGTTCTTGGTTTTTCAAAAAAGTCTACGGTTTACTAAATATTTGCTAAAAATGAAAATATTCGATTTTTTTCGAAGTGGAATATCGCAGGAACGAGAAAGAGGATGTTTTAGAGAATGTCTGGTAAAATATGTTAAAAGCGTTTTTCTTTTGTTTTAGCAGCTGTTGCATAATAAATGGATTGTAATATGTTTGATGCCATGATACTCGTGAGATGAAAAATGGTTTACAACTCATTACTTGGAAAATAAAAGAAGGACTATGTCAAACCTTATATCATTAAAAAGAATTTAAAGCATGCTATCTAGCAATATGAAAATCAAGTAGGCATTTTATTTAGAGAAATTGCGTTTACGTTCTACCGCCGAAGTAAAGCAAAAAGATAACCATGAGAATGACTTTTTTATGTTCGGGAGTAAATTCTCTAAAACACTTTCTTTACCGTTCTTCTCCATCTGTGCTTATTCTTGAGATTTTCCATTTTAAATAAAATCGAATATTTTTGTTTTTAGCAAATACCTAGTAAGGTAAAAGAATTAATCGATTTGGCGAGCCTTTTTTTTAGGACGCACTGTATGTCATATAAAAGAAATATGGAAATGTTTCTAGTGGGAATGTTTAATTTAAGTTTTCTGTGACCATGATGGTCCACATGCTCTACTTTACTCTAAAAGTTAGATTCTAACCTAACATTTTGATAAAATGAATTATATCGCTAGGTGGTGAATAAAATATTTGTATACCCTTGTTAGAGCAGCAGTTTACAATTAGACTTTACATAAATAACCTACTTGAGTAGGCAAGTCAAAAATAATAGACTAATCGAACGACCATTAGCAACTCAGCTGTAACGACCAGCTCGGGTAAGCTTTCTAGCTTTTCTCCAATAAACTTGCACTATTAACCGAAGTCGCCCACCTAATCTTTACCATCGTCATCACTTTGAAACAGCAGCGGCTTTCATGAAATATACGTTTGAAAGTGATGTTTTTAAAAACATCGAGGGGAATAGAAAACGGGGAATTGGCAATCTATGAGTCTATGTGTATCCTGAGGAAATGATCGATCACATGACCCCTTTGTTGATAATCTATCTGAATTTCTAAATACATAGTATTGTTTATTAATTAAATTGAATTTCAGCATCGAGTCTATTTATCACAGAAAATAAGTTTTTAAAGGGATCTAGAAGGCAGATGGGAAAGTCTAGCAGCGAAAAACTTAATGGATTTTGTTAGAAGCCGATTTTCAGCTTTGATAGCAACGGAGAGGCTTGATAATTTGCTGAAAATACTTCGAAGAAGTTTTAAATATTGCGGCCCCGTCCCTGTACAAAAAGTAAATTACAAACGCGATAAAGAATTCCCGTTAGTTAGAAGAAATTTGATTGGAGTATTCTTGATGCATTGCTGTCTTTTTCGTCTAAAGCTTCTTTATAAACTGAAACTGGGCGGATTAAAAACATAGAGAACTGTAGAATATAAAGGGAAGTTCTGTAGGTGAGATTGAGCAAGTTTTTCTGTTTGGTTTTCTGGGGTGGTTTTTGAGAATGTGATCGTTCATAACTAAGGACTTAGAGTATTTTTCTTGTATTTAGTTTTGATTGAGTAATTGGGTTTAATCTTGCATTTCCGAAACTAAGTCTCTGAGTGTGCAAGCTCTGGCCGAAGAGCACTGAAGGATAAAGGTGGTACTCATAGAGCAATATCCGATGAATTATGTTACTAAATTCAGAATATTCTCAAGAATGTTTAACTTCTTTTACATGGACGACTTGCAAGAATATCAGAAGTTAGAAACTGCATACATATCTACAACAAGGAAATTTAAATACAGTTTGGATGAGACAGATGTGTAACTTTTAGAATCATAGAAAGTTGGAGACTTTCACTCTTTACAGAATCCATTAAGAATAAGATTGTAAAATCATAAACAGCCGAGATTTCTAATTGCACGTCAATAGAACTAAAAATAGCCCAACAGCAAGATTTCTTTAAAGACTATACAATTTCCTAAAACATCAACAAATCCTTAACTTCCACATTTCATCTCATAGAACGATTATATATTTTCTTAATAGAAAGAAATGTCATTATTGTTAAATTCTACATTATGTTTGATATACAGATTTATTAGAATTGCATTAAAATCAATAAGTTCTAAGCTAGTTTTATTGTGAGAGTAAGAATAATCTTGGTGGCTCTAATAGTTACGCATTCAACTATAAACGGCAGCGGGTTTCCAAGATTTTCTACGCGAAAGAAATTTATAAAAAGGATGACATCCTGCGTGACTGTGAGTTGCGTATTTAAGAACCCCTATAGGGGGCGGGGGTTGGAATACCTTTGGATTCGACTTAATTTTAGTAGGCATCGGAATAGTCTTAATAATTCAAGCCATGAGGTCGAAGGGAACCGCGAAATGAATGAAAGAAGCCAATGGAAAACTGCTGACGCCAAAAAGCATAAAACGAGATATTATTCCATTTCCTCTTCAATTTCCGATTTTAATTAAATATATGTTAGGTATATTATTCTCCTTTCGTTTTATTGATGTCTGTATTGATAGAGTTTCTATTGTGTATAAGTACTTGGTGTGTTTTTGTCATTTCTCAAAATGAAATCTTTTCAGTAATTGCGTTTAACGCCTTCATTTTCACGAAGACAAACACTTACTACTCTAAATGCTCTTATCTATTATATTACATAAAATTAAATCATGACAGGTACAGAGATCCATAAAAATAAAAGAGGAATCTAGTTGTTTCAAGTATTGTATGCTAATTAGTTTGTCTTGGCCATATCTGAAGACTGTATTACGCATTAAACTAAAAATAAATTGTTCATGCCTAGGTCGAAGTTCCAAAAAATTACATTGATGTTATTTTAGTTAAGGTAGTCTTAAAAATGTGTTAATTAATGTTGGATTATGTAAATTTTTTTTGTAGGTTAATACATGGGAAGAAATAAACAAACAGTAGTATTTAAATCCGATATTTCCGGAAAAGCAAATCAAATCGAAATCGTTTATAAATTTTGGGCATAAAATTAAAGGGAAATTATTATGAAAGTAGGTATTAATGAATAGGTTACAATATATATTATTTGAGTAAGATACCTTGTCTTACAATTTTTTTAAATACCTAAACGTAAACAAACACAAATACTTCATTTTAGGTCTAGGACGTGAACTGGTTTTGTAATTTACATACATATCTTCCGCAATTTTATTATATAGGTAAAGCATTTAAAGTCGCAGTAAATCCTATTAAAAACGAGATTCTTATTATTGTCGTTTATCTAAATAGTGCTACATATTAATTGGAGCCTTCAGCAATTTCAGAATGCGTAATGTAGTACTATTTGTAATGACTTTTATATCTATGTATATTATAACTTCTATTAACGCTTTACAACAAAGAAATTTATAATTATATAATAATTACATTTTGTTAGTTCTTCATCTGTTCATTAAACGTTATTTATTCAGCTTAATTTTCGTTCATTAACCTTGGAAAGCAGCTTTATAACGCTTAAGGTGCGCATAATAGGTTTAATTAGTCTTGAATTTTAATCAATCAATCAGCTCGGAAAATACAAACAATTTAAAAGATGGAAAAATACATTAAGCGTTGGTTTTTTTGAAGATATTTCTATCAGATTACAGTGCACTACGAAGTAGTGTGGAAATAATTTTGAAGGTCAAAACTCTCCGCTTAAATTAAAACTTTTCTTATTATTTGCAAATTAACCAACTCTGAATTTTAAATAATTATACTGGTCAAAACAGAAAGATTTCCTTTATGCAAAAAACATGCACATTTTTTCCGCAGAATGAGTTACTATTTCAATGACAATTGCGTTTAAACATAATTTATAATATTACTTAAGTATAATTATGTAGAGTGGAACAGGTGAATAAACCCTTGTCTTCTACTACAGCAGCGTCAATAATTTCTGCAAGTTTGTACAATCAAGGCATCTGCAATACTAATCAAGTCCAGAGCCTTGGAACTCAGGAATATACAATTTGAATATTTTTGTTGTACAGGGTGTTTTGATTTTTTCAGTTTTTAACTGTTACTATAATAGAGGAACAAACCACCCAGTGCTACACATAGGACCTGAGAAGACTACCAGTTAGAATTATTTAAAAAGCATAGTTTTCCAAAAAAACAAAAAAGAAAAAGTCACTAGTGGGAAAATAATGTACAGCTTTTTGCATAAATAATGTCGCAAATCATTTCTTTAATGAAGCAATTAACTGAATATACAAAATTTAATTTCATATTAATTATCCAAAATGAACTCTTAGGAAACAAATTTTATGTAATTAATGCTAAACCAGATTTCGTGTATTTGATCAATTCATTCATTAAGAGAATATACTGCGACATTATTTATGCAAAAAGCTGTACATGTGCAAATTATGGTTTTTGTAAAACAATAATTGGAAATGATATAATCGACAATTCTGATTTGATATGAGTTTCGAGCATTAGACATTTATGCAGTTAGCGCAACAAAACAACTAATTGTTGGTGAAAGCAATATATTCTTTTAATGTTATAATAAACAAGATATTGTATTCAATTTCCACTCAAATTTCTAGGGTTATTTAAAATTGCAAACTGTTTAGAGTTCTAAATGATGACAAATATAATTATTCTGCAAATTGCATGCATTGCAGATAAAATCATTTGTTTCCACTGCAAAAATATTGACAACTATATAGCGTTTACGATGTTTCTGGGTCGTACAGGTCTGTGGAAGAATGACAGTTTGAGTATTGTAAACCGGGCTGTTTATCTATTAACTCGGCTTGTAAAATATTATTGACGCTTGTGCTTTAAGGTTATGATTTTATGACAGTTTAACCTCACGCTGCTGTCTTCTTTTTTGTAACTTTGTAAATATAAAGAAAACTTGATTTCTTTTTAACAAAACAAAACGTTTATGCAACATTTTTGATTGCGCAACAGCGTCAAATGCAGCCACAGGTACAATTTTCAAAAAAAGAGAAAGAAAACGCTTCCAACCTAACAAAATAAAAGCATGGCCTGTTACGACCCAGAAACATCGTAAACGGACAGCTAACTAAACATTTTTAATCGGAGTCAGTATTTAAAAAAAAGATTGTAGCTATCACTAACCACTCTAGTAATTTGTTTTTATAACTTGTTTGTCAAATTTATCCATAAAAAACCGCACCCGGTACAGTAACAAACGAAACTTTACACGAGATAATTATAAAACAATATCGTAATAGCAAAACAATTTGTGACATTTTTCCAAATCAACTATTTTTAATATAAAACAAACACTATCGTAAAACTGCAAATGTTAACGTTAAAAGGTAGAAGTTTAGGTTGCCCCAAGCTGGTTACACCAAGACACCAGAGGCTTCTTGTAAAACCGTGTAAGGGAAGAAATTTGACATTTGCGTGGGAGATTTCCAAAAACGAGTTATTTGGGTGAAGAATGAAGCTTTTCATAATGATTGTACAAACGCACCGTGACATTTCTAAATCTGGGGCTTTATGTTAGCAAAAGGTTTAGGAAAGTCTGAGTTTATTAATTGCACTGTTAATGCTGAAAAATGTCAAATTTCAATATTAACAAACAGTCTTCTTCCAAGCATCGAGAGACTGCATCCTGATGCAATTTTTACTTTCTAACAAGACGAGGTTGTTTGTCACATAGCCAAATCGACAAAACAGTGATTTTCTGATAAAGGTATTCCAGTTCTCTCTTGGTCTGCTAACAGTCCAGATCTGAATATCATTGAAACACTCTGGCTTAAAATGAAACAACAATTAAGAAACAACCCTCAAAGAACAGTTGCAGAATTAAAGGCAAAACTGGAAGAAATATGGAGTAGTTTTACATCTGAGTTTTGTAGATCTTTAGCAGAAATTCGAGCTGTTATTAAGACAAAGAGCAACGTAACATCTTAGTAAGATCTAAAAAGTTGGTTTGTCCCAACATAGAATATGTCTCTGCATTGACTTTATAAGAGGAAAAGCTTTTTCATTGTTGGTCTTAGGACAAATTGTCACTCTTGATAAAATTTTCTGCTTGTTTCAAAACCTTCAATATTTGTAATATAATTTCGATGTTACCAACAATAAAGAAAAAAAATTTTAAAAACACATTATTTTAGAATAAAAAACGACTAAGTTCCAAATTTACTTGAAAATCAGATTGCCATGTTTGAACTGCACCGGCAAGAAAAGCTAATCTGTGGCACTACACTGGTTTACAAAAACTACGTCTACATCTTACAAACCTGTTCATACGAAGTTGCAAATCAAATTTACGTATTTACGTACATACAGTGTGTCCCTGGCTCGACTCCGGAATAGGTGTAACGAGTAACTAACTTCATCGTACGAAGAAATGCATTCTTTATAAAAGTTCCTGCTACTGAGTTAATAATGCTTATTTTAACACTGTTACGCGTAGAGTTTCAAAAAACATAAAGGAGCCCAAGAGTAAAGTGCTCTTATTTTATAAATTATAAATCGTACGATGAAGTTTCTGACTCCTTACACCTATTTTGGAATCGAGCCAGGGACACACTGTATATGGATTTTCACAATGTTATTAAATGTCTAGGAATTTTAAAAAGAACGCTGTAAATCTACTTTAAACACTCGAAGGCACTAAATAACCTTCAAATTATAGTTTGAAACTATGAATTACCTACTGAATTATTAATAATTTGTGGCACTACGCTATTGTACACAAAGCAGGTTTAGAATTTACAAAATTGTTCAGTTGCAAATCGAATTTAGGGACTTACAGATATGGATTTTCATAATGTTATTTAATGTCTGAATTTCTGGAACAAACGCTGGGAATGTACTCTTAATCTTAACCAAGATTATTAGTTCAAAATTACGAATTATGGCATATCATTCTAGACGTTTCAGTTGCCTTATTCGACACCGTGCAGCGTCTAATCACCCATGGCAAGTTGTCTTATTGGCACGTTTTTGTGCTGGCCCTGATGGGAAAGGATATCCTGGATTTTCAAAAAATCAACGCCTTTCGCACGATGAACGTAAGTGAATTTTTGTTGGCTCCATGCTTAAGTGTCAAAATTTTATTGACAGTATTGTTAACTTAGATATTATCTATTCCAACACAAAGGGTCTCTTCTGCTGTCTTTTACGTGTTTGAATCGATATCTTACGACCCCACTTAACTGAAATAAACTTGATACGACTCGTTTTCGAGTTTTTCGCATGCTTGGTAAATCCCAATTAGATCTAAAAATCCAACAAATGCGAAACATCCAAATGGTTTGACGTGCCCGGACAATATGACCAACTGACCTAAAAAGATCAATTTGACTAAAAACTGCAAACAGTTTGGGAAATTTGGCAGTAGGTTCTAAAAGGTTTACTCACCAGTCTTTGTGTAACCAAATAACATTTTGGCATCTCTTTGTCATTCAAAAAGGCACCAGACCGAGATCTTCGTACTGGTTTGGACAGGAGTAATTTCCATTCTGACCCCGACAAGCATTAATTTCATACTGAACCGAAGAAGATTTTTGGCTGGACGGGTCTCTTCGTGGGGCTTTTGCAAGGCCCGGGGTAAAGCTCGCTTTAGATCAGGTCGGGCTTCAGTTTGAAAATTTATCAGGCTTACATCGGGTCATCCTGTCAGTTTTTTGAGCATCTCGAGCCGGTCGGTTTGTTCTGAGCGCTTGGGCCGTTTGGGCCTGCTGGGCGGTTTGGACCTGTCGGGCTGCTCGGGTCGATCAAGAAGTTGCCGTTTTTTTCGGGCCGCGTCAGGTTTATGTCTGTATTGCTGCTATTCTGATTTCAGCATCAATTTATCACTTGGTCGGTTATGGGAAGGGAACATCCTTTGAAATTTACGGAAATCAGAACGCTTTCACTGTTGCGTTATATTGAACAATACTAAAATTAACGCAACGTTTAACTTGGGATTCAAAACTTTAAGATGTCAGATTGATCAAAACATCAACCTTGTTTTTCCAACAGTGGATATCATCCTGGCTTCATGATACACAATAATTTTTATGCTATGTCATTTGGGGGAGCTGCCCTTGAAACTAGTAAAAACTAGAAGAAAACTGAGTTTTGTTTCAGGGAAAAAGATTCTTTGCGTTTGGAAAAACAATTATTATGTTGTATTGTCTACGGGCATCTTCTAGTTCTAGAGTTCAATAAAAATAGAAAAAGCCAGTAATTTCTGAAATGCCTGGAGAAGAAAACATCCTAAATATCTAATTATTTATTATTGTAATTAATAATCAATTTTGGCAGATCAGCAAATGAAAACACCAGAATGCTGCAGAATTAGTTAATGTGTCTGCAGTAACCATTTAAGAAAATGTATCTGATAATTTAGACATAAGAAAGGTATTTGTACGGTAGATAAACTGCTTACACTTACACTTCTGATTCTCTTTGAGGTTGGTAACATCAAACACACTAATATTTACAAAATTTGAGCAATCCTAAATAAATATAGTGTTGGCAAGAGTATCTTACATGAGGAGAATTATGACCATTTAATCTCACACACGATAAAGGACACTTCAGATCTGGCAACCAGTTAAGAAACTTTATTCCAAAACATCAAGAGTCGACAATTATTATTATATAATTTACTGAGTAAACCCAACTAAATGTTAGCAAGATCAAAAAGGCTGATAGGACACATTTGGCATCGGAGCGAATAGATAAACGTTTTTAAACAAGATTTCCATTGGTCATTTATATTCCTATTTCTACACTACTATACAAGCGGCGATTGCAGTTTGTAATTAGATTGACTAAAATCGGATTGAAATAGATGTACGTCACTTAACAACATTTTCGTTTCAACAACATAGTAGCTTGTTTCAGAAAATTGAGCACAACAATAATAGAAACAATTTTGAGAAAAAAGTTCACGGAAACATTGGATCAATCTTAACCAGGGCGTGGCAAAGCTTTAAGCATCAAAGTGTGAGAACATCAGAGCAAGCTAAGATTAATAAGTCTGCTAACTTAATCTCTTAATATGGCATTATTTTCTATATTTCAAATTAAAATCGATGAAAGTCCCTGAACATTTTTTTCTCATTTATTATAACGACACGATATCTTCTCTTTATAGGTTTTTGATAATTTTTGCTAAAACATGCCAGCGAGCTAAAAAGACTTCTTCTGTCTGCGATATGATATGGAAGAAATATTACCAATATTCAAGATTTGAAGCTTGACACTTGCCATTGCATCCACGACATAAGACTGGACAGAATAGTCCAGATGAACGTGATTCTTAGAAACAGTTTTTTTAGTTCCTGTTCTTATTGAGATACGGATCAGTTTTGTTGTTGACTTAATGAATTTACGTGCGTTAAGTCTAAAATTACAACACCTGGGGCTATCAATCAATATAATTTGATTACATATTTTTTTGAAATTCCTTCTTGAGAATTAAATTAGATTTCTTATTTCAATTCTCATTCTCAGAAATAGCAATAATAATCAAGAAACACTTTTAATTAAACATTATTGTTAATCACAGCAATTAACTCCACTAGTAAAAATAATTGTTTATTTATCAAAAAACTACGTTGCACATGTTTATTTGAACAGGTGAACTAATATAATACCTAATACATATTGAAGTTTTTCATTTTGGATAGATGGAAATATTTAAATTTATTTTCATGTTTGTCCGCTATAAACCAACATTTTTTACTTTATTACCTTTGTTCTCTGCTTTTATGTTTTTTCATACAATTGTCGAATAGCACAGTGCAAGGTTAACCGTATAAAACAATAATAGCTGATTTGCGCTGGTATAACAGAATATATTTTTAAAAAATACAAACCATTACATCTTTTTTTCCTTATACAATAACGATAATGTTATAAACAATTACAACTGTTTTGCATACAAATAA
This sequence comes from Ignelater luminosus, assembly GCA_011009095.1. Lineage (NCBI taxonomy): Eukaryota > Metazoa > Arthropoda > Insecta > Coleoptera > Elateridae > Ignelater > Ignelater luminosus. The sequence goes on from VTPC01000929.1 coordinate 383,198, forward strand.
TCAATGTCATTTTCATTAAACAACAAATTTTAATATAAATTAGTAGTAATAGTCAATATTAATTGCGTATGTACATATTATGTTCTATTATTTAACAATAGTGACTCTACAGTTACGACTTGCTTGTTAATTATTATTATTTAAACTATTAACTTTTTTTGTTCGGTACAACTCTAAGTAGAATTTCTTCGAGAAAATCTGAAATGGTTAGCCTGTGCAACAGTTTCGATGGTTAACCATGACGAAGAACTCACAATGAGAAAAAAAACAACTTTCAACTATTTTTTTTTGTTAATCGTGTAATATTATATCGACAAACTTCTTAATATTTAAAAATCTTTGAAAAAAATCTCAAAAAATAAGCTTCAATGGTTTCCACACAAGAACAAAGAATAATCTTCGGAAAAATAAATCACGTCAAGAAAATGAAAATTCTAAAAAATGAATGATATAACAGGCTGTCTTAACATTCCGTAATTGGAGGATAGGGTTGTTGCTAGTAATGATTTAAAAAAGATGTAAAGAACAATTCTCTGCAAGCTATTCAAGATTATCTTCGATTAGACAGATTTATTCTATAAAATGGTGACACGTGTAATCTATTTCTTTTAATGGAACATCCAATACTTTGGCATTTCCTTGTCCCGTATCAATTGTCGACTAACAACAATACTATAGTAGGTACAGGGACATCATAAATAGGAGGAAGCCACGTGACCACGAAATTTACTGTTGGTTGGGCAACACATCTTGCACTGTTGGCAGCTCTGTTGTAATAAAGAATTATGTAGTTTTCCAGTGGCGTAGTATTGAATATATGATGAAACTACTTAGAAACTTAAATATTTAAAGATAATTATATATAAAATTGGAAAATTAAAAAATGACAATATATTGAAGATATTTTTAAAAACAAGAATTAGATAAGGCCCAAACAATGCTGATGTAGCTGTTCAACAAGAGCTTTTTAGTTATTTTTTCAATTTTATTAAATTTAATTGTCCACTATGAAGGACTTTTCATAAAAAGGTAATTATGCAGGTAGGGTAAACGCACCAATACCTGGTCATTTAAAGAATATTTGAAGTTCAAACTCATTTAAATTTAAAACTAAATATTTAATAATGAATTTTTTTGTATAGTTATGCATGCATAAATGATATACATACTCAATCATTAAGAGTCATTAAATGTTTAATTTTATATTTAAAAAAACCATTTATCAAAATCGGCACTTTGGCAGCCGTCTTAACACAATCGTGTTCTGGGAATAATTAAAGATTAATAATTGACGTGTAATTTTTATTTTCTGAAATTAATGTAGCATAATACTTAGAACTAGGTATGCTAGATAACAGAACTAAAAATCGCAATTATTTCAGCTGCCATAATTTATTTATAAAAAAATAATTCATTAGGTAGCAGGTTACTAGAATTTAATTAAAAATAATGGCTTACATTTATCCTAAATTTTACAATTTCATTTAGTTATTTTACATTTTATTGCAATTTATGTACAAATGACATAAATGGTTCGATATGGCCACCCAGTTTCTCTAAACATAATCGAACTCTATTTTTGATACTATTGAAAACGGAAACTAAGGTTTCTGGTGATATATTATTAATTTCATTTTGTATGGCCTCTTTTAAATCGTCAATATTCTGTGGACGGAGCCTGTAAACATTATTCTTCAAATGCCCAAATAGAAAAAAATCTAATCCAAAAGTTGAACAACACCCAAACTGTTTTAGTTTTATGCTGTACAATATTCTAGGAGGGCAGTATGATAAGTACTCGTGTTTGACGACAGATGGCGCTTTGACTTGAAATCTATATTACCGATGTTTAAAGCTATTCTTCAAACGACGTTTATCAAAATTTCTAACAGATTTATCGAGTAGTTCTTTGTTTTGACAGCTATTGAAAGCGGACAAGTTTGTGTATTTAATAATATCGGTCAGGGATTCGATACTGGCTCAATGAATTCAAGCGTGGTCGAACATCGGTCTTTGATGAGGAGCGACCACAGAAGAAATGGCCAACACAATCTTTGATATTGTATTAGCCGACCGCAGCGCCGGGCGAAGATCAGAGCATCGTAAACATTTTGATTCTCAGAAAATTGAGTATGCAGAAGCTATTGGCGAGATGGGTGCCCCGTTTGCTGACAATGGATCCAAAACGGAATTGCGTGACAACTTCAAAGGAATGTTTGGACATGTCCAGGCGCAATCTGGGTAAGTTTCTGCGGTTTTATGTGATCGTTGATGAGACATGGATTCATTACTATACATTGGAAATAAAGGTTTAATCAGCACAGTGGATTTTTTCCGACGAACGTGCACCAAAGAAGGCGAAGACAATTTCATCAGCAGGAAAGGTAATGGTCACCATTCTTTGGGATTCGCAAGGCATAATCTTCATTGATTATTTGGAGAGGGGAAAACCAATCAGGGGACATTACATGCTGCTTTATTGGATTGATTCAACGCTGGATTGAAGAGACAACGACCTCATTTGATGAAGAGGAATGTGCTCTTCAACGATAACGCGCCAGCTCATTCGTTTGCAATTGCCACAGCGAAACTAATCCAATTAGGCTACGAATTGTTGTTTCATCTACCGACTCTTCAGATTTGGTTCTAGCGATTTCAATTTGTTTCCAAAGATGAAATGAGGAAGTCATTGCGGAAACAGAGACTTTTTTTTCGAGTTCGACAAACTTTATTATTTGAATGGCTTAAAAGGAGATTCTATTGAAAATATATTTAACAAATTAAAAGAAAGACTGCGTTTTCTTCTTTAATACGGGTACTTATCATACCGCCCTCGTATATTGCTCTAATCAGCAATACATTACAAAATAAGAAAAGACCAAAATATACAAAGTATTTCCTTTAAAAAATAAAATAAAATACAATTTGCATTTCTCAATCGCTCAATATCAAGTTTCACAACAAACAATCCAATAAACCGAAACTATTAGTTTTAGAGCCTAGAATCCTATGTTGTTGTAGGGAACAGTAAAGGAAGAAAAAGTGAAAACATACAGAGTGTCTTAGATGTTTCATTTAAAGAAAATTAATTAAGATTTATTAGTTAGATCGTATTTAATTTTATGACAAAAATTAATAGACCGAATTAAGTCTGTTGAGACATATGGCACCGTTTGGGTTTGAGCGCGGTGCAAAATGTATAGCATATTGCACATTTACTCGCTTATCTTACCGTATCTTCAATTTAGTCCAATTGAACATGACTACAAAAAGCATTGGAACATTTTCAAAGTGTGCTAGGAAAGATTTTGGGATGCTATTTATAAAGAGATCGATGAAGAAAATCTATAAGCCACCGAATTTTGTTGAAAAGTAAGATGCTTGCCAAAAATTAGATTTATTAGAAACTTGCTGACTGCACTGACATGCAAAGAATTTTGACACGAACCCTTTTTTAGTTTCTCATACCCTAATTATATTGGTCATTCTGATTCAGAGAATGACCAAACCCGGTTCCGGTCCAATAAAAAGGTTGCTCTTTTGACTAGGACAGTGTCGCTTAACTTCTTTGCTCTAAATGTAACTGGCGGCATTCTAGGATTTATTAAAGTAGTTTAGATGTAATTCTTAGAGAACCAGGTTCATGTCGCATCTGAAAATAAATTTTCTGGACCAAAAATCAGAAACATCGGCAAACACTTTAAAAGTCTTCTATCTCCTGTGTGGCAACTGTCAGTACCACGCTTATCGAATGAATAACGCATATTACACTATTGATTGTATCATTTGCAATTCGATGTTGCCATATTTCTTGTGCAGGTATCTAAAACATTAAAAATACTGCCAGATTATGGTGTCATCTATTCACCAACAGAACAAAAACTTGATGGAGAAAGGATAAGAGTGCTCGGAGAGAGGCTCACAAGCCAAAGCGTCATAGCGTCATACAGATGGGTTATTTGCGTTATTTCTTTATTTTTGGTCAAGGTTTGTATTATTTCTTAGAGACACCAAGACAACACAGGACAAGCGAGCATCTAAATCTGACACCCTGAAAGATAATGGATACTGATTTTTGAACGTCTTTGCCTATTCAAATGCACATATAGGGGATAGCAGATCAAGCGAGCACCGACTCAGTCTTCCACGTGCAAAAAGGCTTACAGGGCAATGATAGATTGTAGATAGGAGTGAATATTTGACACTCTTGAATGTCGATGGATATCAAATAATATGTGATGGCCATTGGACCAACTCTGTACTACTACTAATGTAATCCCATCCGAGATTAACCGTCAAGACTTGCTTGTAGGTTTTTGTTTGTAACTACAAAGACGTTTACATTAGTAGTGATGTAATCACCTCATACACTCTTTTCTAAAAGGGCAAAGATGCTACAGTTTATACATATGAGTATATGCAAAAAAACCTGCCCAGAATATACGCACATATATGTAGGAATCTTTTTTCGGAACATGAAGCAAAATGTCCAACAATTATGTACTGTAAAATGATTTGCCGCGAAAATGAATATCAATTTTAATTTTAAATAAGCCCAAAAATAAAGTGCAAGCATAAAAATGCAAAAAAGCAAAGAGGCATTAAAAACTTAGCGCTAAATGGTTCCTTAACATTCAACACTTATTTATGTACCTAGGGCGTTATAGAGAACTCATAAGTTATATCAAAAGATACGTTCCCAAAATATCCAAGGTTTTGTAAGTTGAACAAATATTGGCTTTTATAAAAAAAACCCAGATGATACCTTTCTTCTGCATAAAGTGGTTCTGGCAATGGTTGCTTTTGGCGGTTTCAGGCGAGATGATATAGTTAAGATGACTATTGATGATGTTGAAGACAAAGGGTCTGTTTTGCTAATTAAGGTACCAGAAACCAAGACTGTCACCTCAAAAGGTTTCACCATTGTAGAGAAAGACCAAAAAGGTGCCTTAAGTTTGGTTAGACAATGCATCGCATTGCGGCCAAAAGGAATTAGGGAAGGTAAGTTTTTCTTAACCTACCGAAATAGTAGATACATAGCAAAAACACACTAGGAAGTGTCATTGCCAAATATTTTAATTTGGAAAATCAGAAAGACTGTACTATCTTCATCATTACTCGTCTACGCTTTTTATTGAGGCTGGTGCTTTCTTTGAAATATTAAGGTTGCATGGAAAGTGGAACGGTAGTACTGTAGTGGAAAGCTACACTGAGGAAAGCATTTCCTCAAAAACCGAATTGCTAAAAGAACATTTGTCAGTAAATGTTGGACTGCGGCGCAATGAGGATTCCGAATGCAACACTTTGAGGAGTTTAACATCGGTCGAGTTGTAGAACGTCAGACTTGAAACTACATCTTTTTCAGGTTCTTTTGAAAATTGTAATTTTGCTTTGGAAAAAAATATTGATATTATGTGTTTATAAATTTGTTTTCAAGACAAATTATATTTCAAACATTTTTTTTAGTTGCAGTGGTCTGTTTTAAATTGTATAACACCCTCTTATAACATTCTAGTGCATTACAAACTGTTACTAACTACCGTTTCTAAGGTATTATAAATTAATAATTGATAAGTAAAAAATAAAAGGATTTGTTAACATTTAAAAACACTATTCAATCCATAAAAGCTAGAAATTCAGTAATTAGAAGAAAACTTTAAACTCTTTGCTAAAGGTTTTACAGAGAACACCAACACCATCTAAAGAAAGTTCCAGGTAGGGCCTGATCTTCGTGAATATTTGGGAAGACATTATTTTAACAACGTCATTGTTCCACAGATGACTAGTGAATGAACGGTTGTAATAGAAGCAAAAAACTATTTTTCCACGTCCACTAATAAAAGATTCAAGAAAGACTTTAGCTGTTTTCTGAAGAAATGTAGAGGGGGAAACAACTTTGTTTAAATAAATAAATATGATACTGTCCACTATATGGGTTGCCACAGTGATACAGTATTACACCTATAGTTTATCTCATTTCTATAATTCCTGTTAAATTTTTGTTGTGTTGGTAACAAAACCTTCTAAACACTAGAATTTTTCATTGAGAAATGTTGACAATATTGTTATTTGTTTTTATTTAAAATCAGGGGTTAGATTGTCATTCAGAAAAGGTAAATGTAGAGTTACCTTTTGTTGTTTGTTTATTATTTGGAATAAAAATTTAGTAATCAAACTAATTTGCACATAAAAACGAATTTACTGCATTTTAATTCTATTTTGACATATGACATTCGTTTGACAAAAGCTTAGATCATATGTACTCCGTAGATAAAGCCTTGAGCCACAAGTTTGTGCCAAGATTCACATCAACTTGTCATTATAAGACATGCGCAGTGTGTTTTCCGCGATTTTGCGTTGTTGAAAAAAGCAGTGTCATCCGTAAGTGTCAGCGAATAGATATCTATACGCTGTAAGCATACGCGGTGTTGTGATTTGCAGTTTTTTTTTACTATTTTATTTGTATTCTAAATTTATTTTTCTTTGTTCCTGGGTCATACAATAATCTATAGATACAAGGATAAATAAAAATAACATTATTGCTGCCTTTTGACATATTTATGTTGTCTCTGTAGGAAATTTGCCAATGATTTTTGGTTACGAGATTTACTTATTGCGCATGCGCTACAATGACTGAATGTTGGCACAAACCAAATGCATTAGCTAAATATAGAAGGCGTTGTTATCTACGGAGTATATATGATCTAAGGACAAAAGATTTTCTAGTGAGAAATGTGTAACTAGAAATAGTGACACCAACATGAATAAGTTTGGGGTATAACAGTGCATGCAACTAAAACCCTAAACATTTGAAATGGATTGGAATTATACAAATGAGATAAGGTATATAGTGATTTAAATTTTAACGAAAGATAATTCTTTGAAATTAAAAATATAGAATTTACAATGGATAAATTATTTTTATCGTAAAATTGACAAAATATGCCATAAAATTAAAAAAAAACATCAAAGTATGCAAAAATATAAAATTGAGAAAAATGAAGAAAAAACAACAAACCGGCATTTTGCATAAAATCCAAGCTTTACATTAAAATCTTAGGAATAAAGACCGACAAGAACAAATTTACTTTTAAAAATGTAAATCTTCGTCATAGACTTCAATCGAAGAAAGTGTTCTATGTTATAAAGAAAGAACTCTCTAAGCCACAATAGGTTAAAAACTGTGTTATGTTTTGTGTATCGATGGCAGAATTGACACTTTTGTCATAATAAATTAAATAAATCAGGAATAAAAAATGTAACGTAACCATATCATCTAATAACATTATAAAAACGATTAAACTTCAATATTTGAATACAATATTTGTTGACGAGTTTTACAAATAAGTTTGTCAGAAAAAAAGATTATCTTTATAGTTTGTAGAATTATCTTAACTATCTTTTATGATTGTCGGATCATTAGTTCTAGGCATTAACTTTTTCGTCAATTGCCTTTAAACATAAACAACAAAAGATTGATGATAACGTTATGTAACATCATATTTATAGTGTGACAGTAGAATTTTGTATTTATATTTAACATTTTAAAACGGAATTAAAATAAAAAAATTAAGAAATTTAAATACTTACGCTTGGAAAAATTATTCATCTCCTGTTCGTATTCCAATTTAATCAGCTGCGGTTTTTCAAGTGATTTAATTAATTAATTTTTGCGATGGCGATTCACATTTTACATGTTACTTTATAAGTTTCGATCTAAATATTTTAAATTGATAAGAATTTTATGACGATATAATTGTATATAAAAAATTAGAGTAATAATAAAATTTATAACGTTTTAAACAAACATTAAATTCTTCAACACAAATTCATAAAAAAATGCAAATTATTTACTGTAAGCTACATTTTACATTCTTGTTACCTTAACATTATTTGATTAAATCCACTTGACTCACTAAAAAGTAAAAACCATTTTAACATCTCACTTCTAAAATACATTTAACTTCTATATTTCTAAAACGGGTAAGTCCCTGTATTCTAATTTTACTAAATTTGATTAAAATCAAACAAAGGTTATCACGTCTAAAATAAAGATAAGTAACGAATAATCACAGAACACCAAACAATTAAATAAGCAAAAAACTGTAATTCTATGTGAAGGTTTAGCTGTAGGATCGCGATATTTAGCGGCAACGATCAATGAAAGCGGTATCCAGCGGCCTACTAAATTTAACTTGGGGATTCCCCGATTCCAAGTGAATGACTACATACAGAATGTACTACTAGTAAGTAATACATTATTACAATTCCATAGTGTCTAGAACTGTTAGATTAACTTAAATAACATATAGGTACTCAGCTTTGTTTTCATACATGCAAACACCTGACAATGAGGTATTTTCCTCTTATGTAAGTGATATGAAAAATCACTTCTAGGTAATACGAGTGGAATTCTAGTAATCGCTGATTTCTCAAGTCTTACAGAAATAATGCTATCAGGAAGTTACTCATGTAAATACCATTCAGTGAATTTAGAGCGATAAGCTATAAAATCCTACAGTATGTGTTGCTTGGTATGAAAATTGTGTAAAGGTAGAACGAACTAACTTTAAAACATGCTATCAATTACTAAACATGAGAAATATTTATCCCGTTGTTTAAGTTTTTTACGTATCAAATGCGTAACTGAGTTAGTATGTAACATACTTGAAAATTCTTGTAATTGATTTATTTTTAATTTAACAGAATTTGAAAGTGGTTCAGTATTTACATTTGTTTCTATAATGGTATTTTTTTATTTATGTCTTTGGCATTTGTAAGATGTATAACGAAGTAGTTCAAGTGTTTGTGTTTAGTTTTGATGTAAACTTTATCTTTTAGATTAGAGATAGAAAGTCGATTTTCGGCTCGTTCAAAAACTAAACTTGAATCTTGTAAGTATAGGGTGGATCTGACAATCAACTGGAGTTTACCTAAGATCACTTTAAAAGTGCCTGTTGACTATCGTAGCGTATTTGATAGTTGTCCCAAAATATATATCCAGAGAAAAATATATCCAACTTTACGATATTAAAAAATCTACCTTTTATAAAATTCAACATACAATTTAATTGTGTTGTCTTTGTCCGTCTTTATTTTCAAAATTGATAGTATCTGAAAGAACTGCAGTACTAACTGATTGATGTATTTGTCAAAGACCTCTCGAGGAATATTTCTTTGTTTCTTATAATCCAACAATCAATCCATTTGTATTGTAGATAATATTTCTAGCTTTTCAAATGGTGTGGATTCCGATGACAAGGTATCTTTTTGATAAAGATTTTTTAGTCTTTCGATAGTATGCCTTATTGTTCATCTCGAGAAGGGTCAAATGATCTGGCCCGACAAAAATAAGTTTATAGGACATACATTCACCATTCGAAAGATTTTCGCTTACTTTCTTAGTCACCAAGGCTGTCTTCCAAAAATACACAAAAACAGTATTCCAGATTTGCTCTTCGGCTGATTGTCTACACAATACAATCTTCACTTACTGAAGGTTTATAAAGGGTTTTCCAATAAGAGGTGTTATTTTGATATTCAAAGAAAAGTGCCATTTTTTAATATAAATGATCGGATGTTTATTTCATTATAAAGAGGAAGGTATGCCGTTAATAGTGGAAAATAACATCAGGCAAATGACCACCACGACCACGCTTACAGGACAATATCCTTTTCATGAAATTTTCCATAACCAAATCGCAAAGTGGCTGCCCTATGTCCTCGATAGCCTCACGAATTCCATCTTTGAGGTCTTGAATCGACGCTGGGCTGTTGGCGTAGACCTTCTCTTTCACGTGGCCCCAAAGAAAGAAGTCGCAAGGTGTTAAATCACAAGATCTCGGTGGCCAATTGTGATCACCTCTTCGAGAGATAACACGGTCCGGAAACTTTTTCCGTAAAAGATCAATGGTTTCGTTGCTTGTGTGGCACGTAGCGCCGTCTTGTTGAAAGTAAACGTTGTCCAGATCAATACCATCCAATTCCGGCCATAAAAAATCGTTAATCATCTCTCGATAGCGCAATCCAGTCACCGTAACTGTTGCTCCAGCCTCATTTTCGAAAAAGTAAGGTCCAGTGACTCCACCGGACCATAGACCGCACCAAACAGTCACACGTTGAGGATAGAGAGACTTTTCGACAATAACTCTTGGATTTTCTGAGCCCCAGATCCGACAATTTTGCTTGTTGACGAAGCCACCGAGGTGGAAATGGGCCTCATCACTCAAGATGATTTTTCGATGGAATTCTGGATCATTTTCATGCATTTCAACGACCCAATCAGCAAAGACACGACGTTGTTGATGATCGGCCGGCTTGAGTTCTTGTGTTAACTGGACTTTATAAGCCTTAAGACCCAAATCTTTATGCAAAATACGGTGTAATGACGTTTGTGGAATGGCTAATTCCAAAGAACGACGAGGAATTGACAAACCTGGGTTTTCTTTAACACTTTCGGCTACAACAGCAATATTCTCGGCTGTTCTTGAGCGACGTGCACGGGTTTTATTCTTCACATCACTACCTTGTCCCAAGAGCTCGAATTTTTTCACCAATTTCTGTATTGCGGTCCGACAAGGTGCTTCACGGTGACCTAAAAATGTTCGAGTTTTACGAACCGTCTCTGCCAAATTTTCACCATTTTTATAGTGAATTTTAATAATTTCAATGCGTTGTTGAAGCGTGTATCGTTCCATATTTATTAATGGCGTAGTTTCTACTTGTCAAATGTCAAAAAATGATAGCTTCAAAAGTGACATCTACCGAAATAGCGGGCTATTCAAAATAACACCTCTTATTGGAAAACCCTTTATTACTGATACTTTTAAACCGAGAGATCGATGTGACTTCTCTCTTTACTAAATAAAACTTGAATAAATCATCCATCAACTTCTAATTCAAAATGGAGTTCCAAACCTTCACTGTCACTAACAGTTGCAAGCATTTTCATAGCCTTTCGAAACAGTTGTTCCAGTAACATCAGAGTACACCTAAAGTCTGGTTTTGATATTTGGATGATACATGCTGTCTTAATTCCTGCGTTATCTAAGCAACCAACATCCTGATTTCAAATTCGCCATAGAAATGGTCATGGAATGCTTAGTGAGCTTCTGGGCGCAACAGTTTCTGAATAAAAATAGAAAATGCGAGGTTACGTCATTAGCCATTAAAGTGTCGCTTGTTTTGTATTTTAGTTATTTTGTGTTATTTGCAAGACTTTTCTACAAAGCGTATTTTGCTGGCGAACAACAAAGAAAGAAGCATGGTGCATCAATTTCATCAGAGTATCTGTCATTAAAATCAAAAATGCATTAAAATATTCGTATAAATAATCTTCAAATTGAAAGAATACCTGTTTGCATTGTTAACAGTAAATGGGTTTAGTGTTTCTTTGTATATCTAATTGAAAGTATTTATATGTTAAGTACAAGTATTTGTATTAGACATTGCTTTGTTTAGATTAAGTGACTATTAAAAATGTACCTATTAGCATAGTTTATTTTCAAATGGATCTTATATGTTTAATACGAAATGAAATAAATTATTGGGAATAAATTCTATGGAATACAAAATACGCTTAGATTAACATTTCTTCCTCTATCTTGTGGTAATACTTGTCGTTTCTTGTAGCGATCATTATTTTGCTAAAACTCAAATTTTAAATATTACTGAATACACATTTTTGGGCATAGAATATGCCAAGTTATTTTTTATTTTTATTTTACTTTACTTTATCTGAAACATACATGCAATTATGCCTAATTACATGTTTCGTATGTTAACATAGTACATAAAAAAACGTTAACACTGTATACTCCGTTCATGATGTTTCTGGGTCGCAACAGGCCATGCTTTCATTTTGTTAAGTTAGAAGTGTTTTCTTCTTTTTTTTTGAAAATTGTCATACCTGCGGCTGCAATTGGCGCTGTTGCACGATAAAAAATTTTGCATAAATATTTCGTACCGATTAGTTTTGTTTTGTTAAAAAAAATGTACAGAGTTACAAAAAAAGACAACAGCGTGAGGTTAAACTGTCATAAAATCATAACCTTAATATGCTATATATGCTATTTCACATCTGTGTTTAGTTATCTTAAAGCGTATGCATTCATACTGTTTTTTCGAAAGCACTTCAGTAAACATATTTGAACTGCAACGTGTTTGAGATGAAATTTCACAAATGATCATTAAATTATAGTTACACAGCAGTTATAATAGCGAATAGTTATACAAAGTAATTTTAAACCTATATATATATTGTGTCTAGTGAACAAATATTAGTTATGAATACACATAATAAAATAGATCCCCGAACTCGAGTAAATTATTAACAATAAATATTATTTTTGGATTTCCAAAAATTCTATATAGAGAAGCATGAGGCGTGCAAGTATTGAACAAGGTTGTTCCCTACTGATTAGATGTGACAAGGTCGAAACAAGGATGCTGGGGTACTTTGTTCAATGTATATTTTTATATGGAAATATTGACTGAAAGGTGATTTCATTTAGAATGCTTAAGCTTTGAGTCCTTCATTGATCTTAATTATTCAAACTAATCATAGTTTTGTTATGTTTCTATTAAACGGTTTTTTTTCTAGTCTACTGTTACATAATAATTATCAGTTTATAGAAGTAGAATGCGTAGATCTGCATGTTATGAGACTGCAAAATCAAGTCAAGACTGAAAAAGGAGACAAAAGGCTGCCTTCAATATCCTCAATATCCCCTAAGGATTGACTCTCATAACCAACAAGGTTAATACTCAAGTGATATAAGATTCAGAGAAAACAAACTCCTTTCTACAACTTTTGCTTAGGCTTATAGGAATTAGACCAACTGAAGCTAGATTAGCAAAAGCGCACGCCTTGAAAAAAATGTTACATCACTGTCAAAACTAATAATAATTCCGTTTTCGATATTCCTAGAAAATGATTTTTTTCCTAATTAGTGTTGTACACTATCAAGTTTTATTAAAAGAGAATTTACAGACTTACCTACGCTTCAATCTTTAGATAAGAATTTGTAAAATGTTGTACTCAAAAACTCTGCATCCATTTTTGTAACCGTCCTTGAAGTTTAAGTCACCTCCTAGTTTTTGTTTCAGTAAAATAGCTTATTCACAAAGTACGGGACCTAAAATTGGCTCAAATTTGCTTTTCTGCTGCACAAACCGTGTGCAAACTGCACTTTCCAATTTCTCATTTTTCGCCGATTTCATCTTGTGATTCAACTTTAGCAGTAAATTTACGCAGGCAATCCTAACTGAAATAAAAAATCTAATGGGTTTAGAGCCCTGCTTTAAACGACGTATTTGGTTAACAGATCGTTCGGTTGACGGATGTTCGGATAATCGACGCTCTACTGTATTAAAATTTTAGAATCCTGATGATGTAAGCAGGGGAGAAAGGAGAATAAAAAATTCAAAAACGGATAATTTCATGTAACCTTAACGGAAGTTACTATTGTTTTATAAACATCTTGAATAAAAGTAAGCTTGCCGAACTGAGCCCAAAACAATGAATTTATCTTGGAACTCATGGAACACATTTCGTTTTTTCTTGAGTCTATGCTCAGTACAGAAACAAAACTAACTACTTAATCAGTCTGTGTTTTTTCTAGAGAAAATTTTGGAAGTGACGCTGGATGGAACCTTTTTCGGGACATCACGTGGAAAGGAATCTTGCCATGGAATTGGAGGTGCAACTAAAACATAGCAGTGACAGCTAGTTTTCAAACAAGACTGGACGCAATCACAACGCCCAAAAAGTTTTTTTACTATGGATAGAAAAACATTGCTAAAATTAATTTTTAAGTTTTATTTCTGATAACCAGCGTAAAGGTAAACGTTAGTTTTTGCAGCATGCGTGGTATGTTAAAGTTGAATTATTTCGTCCATTATCAAAAAATTAAATGTCGTTTAACAACTCTTTTTTGAAATGAAAGAGAGTTTCTTAGAGTTTTTAGTTTCTTTAGTGCTTATTTATAATTTAAAATTAAATGGAAGAGTGTAATTGTGTAAACTGTGCATCTAATGATGCTGCACTTCCATTTTGTCTTTGGGCGCACGAAGTTCGATAAGTAATTAATTACCAACTAACTAAAAGAAATTCCATCTTGCGATTTTGCAAGTTAGTAAGTAAACATGAATTTGACTGTTGTGTATATATGTCATGGAAAGGTACTTTTTGGCCTTCAACTTAAGCTAAACTACAAGCCGCTATTATAAATAGATCAAGAAATATGCACACTTAAAGACAATAGTGCACAAAATTTTCGGAAACTTTGACTTTGATAATTACCATAAGAACTTAATTCAGCAGGTATGAAACAATACCTATCTTTTATTTTATCTATCTATTAAAACGTAAAAAAATCTGAGTAAAATCTAAGACACGAAGGTCAATTTTCTCTAAGAATTGTGTGGTTTCACTTGGAATGATTCATTACAAAGCTGTTACATTCTGAAAGAACTTTGAGAGTTTACAGAAAGATAGTCAGGTCATATTATAACTGAAATATCCATAATAAACATTAATGTAACCCTGAGAAATGTTTGCTTACTACCACTTATAAGGATGTCCTAGGAAATAAACTGGTAAAATGATTTGAATATTTTAAGGACTTGAGTGTAACTTAACGACAGTACATTAATTATAAACGACATATTAGATAAACTAGAAAAGCTTAAAAAAGATTAGGATTTGTAATAAGATATTCTTACAGTTTTGATATTGAAATCAGTCAAACTATCTTCGGCTATTGTTAGAATTGCTTCGTTTATACAACACACATTTAATATGTCAAACAGAAAAAGTTGCGTAATCTAAAAAAGCGTCTAAGATTTCTGTATCTTAAGGTCGGTTAAATTAGGGCAAAGTTTTGTATTTTGATGTTCAATAATAATCTAGAAAGATACTAGATCTAAGACTTCATTTGTTTTTGAAATAACCTCGAAAAAATGGGATTTTTTGATTTTTTTTATCGTCTATAACTACCTTATTGCATTAGGAATTTCTAAAATTGTTAGACTTTTACTATTTTATTCAGACCTATCTAAATTCCCATACAACGCTTCGGTTTTCTAGAACCATCATTAACTTCATTGGACTTTGTCATGATTTGGTAGAGAAACTTCTTGTACATTTCAGCAATGTATCTTACTACTGTACTAAAAAAGGAACTTTTGAATTGTGTGCCATGAAGCGAAGTATTTTTCATTGCTTGGTTGTTTAGTAAATTAACAAATAATCCAGTCAACGAAGGGGTTATAGAGGACATGGAAAGAGGGAGAATTTTTCTCTTGAGGAATGTGTTGGGGGCAGTTAGGAGATACTAAAAGTCCCCGCCCCTAGCCCTGCCGCTTCAGGGGGAGAGGGGGATGGAAAGGTCCCTCTTTTCGGTTTCTTGCCTATATATATATATATATATATATTCTCTATAAAATAAAAGATAATTAAATTTTCTACAAGAATGTTTATATTTATTTTCTTTCTATGTGTTATAGTTTCCGATATATTCGCCAGCGAAGATCGATAATTTTTGAAAAACTTTTTTTGCCTCGCATTTTTCGTTAAACTTGTCCTTCTAACTCCTCAGCTTTATGTTTTACAGAAAAGTCGTCAGACAGAAAGTTGTAGAGCATTCAGTTCCCTTTAGAAATATGTAATAGTTACTAATTTATCTTCTACAAGTCAAAGGATACAGCAATTTGAAGTTTTTGGATACATTTTGTGATTTCTCAAGAAAAGTCAATGAATGCCCAAAAGGGAGTTGTAGAGGAATTCTTCTGTTGAGGAATATGTTACGGGTAGTAAGAAGGCAAAGATATTAAAAGTCCCTGCCCCTAGCCCTGCCGCTTTAGGGAGGGGGGTGGAAAGATCCCTTTTGTCGGTTTTTCGCTTATAACTCGGAAATAGTGCGTCGTACGGTGAAAAGTATTCCATACAAAATAAAAGATAATTAAATTTTCTACAAGAATGTTTATATTTATTTTCTTCCTATGTGTTATAGTTTCCGAGATATTCGCCAGCGCAAATTGATAATTTTTGAAAAACTTTTCTTGCCTCACATTTTTCGTCGAAGTTGTGCTTCTAACTCCTCAGCCTTATGTTTTCGGAAAAAGTCGTCAGACAGAAAGTTGTAGAGCATTACATTTCCTTCAGAAATATGTATATTTAGGAATTTATCTTCGACAGGTCAGAAGTTACTGCAATTTGAAGTTTTTGGATAAATTTCGTGATTTCTCAAGAAAACTATACTTTCGTTATTATTGTTATTTATGTATTAAGAGTAAGGATAGGTAAGATTCTTTTTAAATTTTGTATTTATATAAGCAAGAAACCGAAAAGAGGGACCTTTTTACCCCTCTCTTCCCCTGAAGCGGCAAGGCTAGGGGCGGGGACTTTTAGTATCTTTGCCTCCTAAATGCCCCCAACACATTCCTCAAGAGAAAAATTCTCCCCCTTTCCATGTCCTCTACAATTCACTTTTGGGCATTCATTGACTAGACTAAAATGAGAGAGAGAGAAATTATTCAGAATTCAGAGTAGGTTGTGGTTTACGTTAATTTTTACAGTGTACAAAAAATATGCAATGTGATGGCCTGCGGTAACTTTTTTTAGTGAGAACACATCAATGCCGTATATACTGATATAGAAATTGTAAGTCATGGCCAACTCTGAGTTCTATAATAAAAAAATGCACTGTATGTACTTGCAAATAATTATTTTAATAATTTCTCTTTTGTTATAGTTATCAAAACGGGATTTTTCTATCATTTCCTTATCATAAAACTAATATGCGCGAGAATGATTGATCACACTCTATTAACTTGCATTTTATTTTATCACTTTTGAGATAATAGTGCATTGCAGGCACTACAGATAAGAAATACTTTCAGACTTTTTGACTCTAATCCATTTCATTATTTACATTTTTCAGAATTATTGATCCGTTCTCCTTTTCCAACTTGGGCATTAATTTATTTTTAATATTCAGTGCTGTAACACACAGAAACGGCATTTTCCTTAAACACTGATAATTTCCCAATAGGATTAAATTAAAATGAGAAAAAAAAAGATTAGGAACAGTATTTCTAATCTGAGGTATGTGTATACTGGGTGTAGAAGATAAAGTGAACCAAACGGATATCTCGTTTATCTAAAGAGACACGAAAAAAATGCTTACTAATACAAAAAACAATTAGGTAAACGCCAGCTACCAAATCTACGGGGCAATGACATCACAGTTTAAATTTTAAGGAAACTCCTTGTATCTTTTAATCACTTATTATTTCTCATTCACTACTGATTTCAACAAGGCATATTATACTGGTCTATATCTGTTAATTTTGACGTCATTTATTTGTTTTACGTGCACTTATTTCAAACTTTTTGTACTTGAAATCATGAAAATTCTAACTAAACAATTTGTTATACAGGGTGGTCAGTAAATGCTGTCTGTTATCACGATTTAAGAGCACCTAGAATCAGTTGTTATCTTTATGAATTACACCAGTCTTTGACCTGTAGTCTCTTTATTATAAAAGGTGAAAGATTCACGATAAAGCATAAAACTCAATAAAGAATGAATCTTCCATACATTTTCATAGTTTAGAATTACATAGTGAGAGTCGGGTAACGTTTTGTTAAATCTTTAAATGAACTGGAATGTAATGACCCTAAAACTATTAAAAATTTCGAACTTCTACCGAGCGCAAAAGACCTTATATTTGTAAAACATAAAAAACCGATTCTAGGACATACATATTATTAAAGAAAACATTGGAGAACCATAAAACGCTCTTAAGAATCTTTAAATAAAATTACTTTGTATTTTTCTTTACTGTTGAAATATATTCACATACAAAACGCTTTGTAGACTTTGAATTATGTAATAATAAGTACTATATTGATGCAAAACATAAATAGAGTTATTCCAAAACCTAAAACCTCTTTGTTAATAAATCGTGATTCAGTCTTAATATAACAGCGAAAGTGTTAACTTCATAACAAAATGAAAGAATACGCGTTTGTCACGTCACCTAACTATTCTTATACATTTCCTTTTGAATCTAATTTTGTTTATCAAGATGCAGTTGAGTGGATGAGTGAAAATTGGACTCTTAGTTTTTATTACGTAGTGATTTATGTAATTTTTATATTTGGTGGTCAACATGTGATGAAAAACAAACCACGGTTTGAATTAAGGATTCCACTATCATTATGGAACACTGCGTTAGCAATATTTAATATCATTGGCACTTTACGTACCATTCCTGAATTTTTGCACATACTAACCAATTACGGTTTGTATCATTCAATATGTGTACCTTCATTTATCGAACAGGATCATGTGGCCAGCTTCTGGACGTATCTGTTCATTTTAAGTAAAGTGACAGATTTAGGAGATACAGTTTTTATTGTTCTACGTAAACAGCCGCTAATATTTCTTCACTGGTATCACCACATCACTGCACTGGTAGGTGCTTGGTATACGTATACCGAAAAGGCAGCCTACGGTAGATGGCTTATGGTGATGAATTATTTCGTTCATGCTTTAATGTATTCCTATTATGCATTGAAAGCAAGAGGTTATAATATTCCTTGGCAATTTGCAATTGTGATTACATCTCTTCAATTGATACAGATGGTAATAGCATGTCTAGTGACAATTTGGGCCCAACAGTTTCTCATTGGAAATATGGAGTGCCGTGTTACGCCGTTAATCATTAAAGTATCGTTTGTTATATATTTTAGTTATTTTGTGTTATTTGTCAGATTTTTCTATAACGCGTATCTTTCTGGAGAACGACAAAGGAAGAAGCATCACGTATCAGCATCATCAGAGGATCTATTATCAAAATCAAAAATACATTAAGGTATCTTCGAACAGTTTTTAGTAAAACATGCTTGTATCATTAATTGTATGAGTAGAAACTTATTGTAAACAGCATTTGTTGTTTTTTATATGATTGATTTTTATGATATTGCTGGTAGTATTAGCCATTGCTTGTTCTATGTCAAGTGTTAAAAATGTAGATTGTTGGTATTCTAACTGATTTTATCCGTTTATTACAAAATAAAATAAATTGTTGATGTTTACATAGTATTTTCTTCCTGACTTTCTTTTTTCATTTTAAGGGATGTGGATAGTAACATCACAGAATGTTCAACTCGTCTAATATGACAGGTAATTATTATAAATCATGGTAAATTGCAACTTAGACAGCATTGGAATGGTAAAGCAATCCTTATTTCTCGAAACATTTGTCAATAAAAATCAAAGTTGTTGAAAAGCGGTGTTTATGAACGACCTTGTTAGAAAATATGCAATCATCAAGAATTAAACTTGAGATTGAATTAAAAAATCTTGGCAAACATTATTTCAAATTATGTTTCTATACTACTAAACAACATTTTTTGCATTCTACTCAATATGAAGAGAACTTCACTGGCTACCTATAGTTTTCCATCTTTTGGATCACTGATATCTATGATTTTGGAATACTATTCGAAAAAAGGGCTGCATTTGAAGATCCACTGCCATTCTATTAAGCTATAAAAGTTGAGTTTGGTTCCATATACGTTCGTCTGGAATAGGTGAGGTGGAGGTTACTGAGAGATATCTAAACATCGTTTTGGTAACCGATTCTTATAATGATCCTTTGTACACTCATTATTGAACAGACAACTTTGAACCTTCTTTGATAATTATGTAGGTAACAATGCCACCAGCCTTCCTCTTAAATTAAAAAAAAACAGACACAGGGAGTTTTCCTTGAATCAAGAATCTCAAGAAATAAGGTACGTAACGCCAGCCCTCACTCCGCCCCTTTTTGTAACGTAGTATAACGCTACAAAAAACACCCTCTTAATATAGGGTGCTGCTATTAGTGGTCGGTTTAGGATAAATAAACTGAACAAACAAAAAATAGCAGCCATCCTAAACCCGCTCCAAGATATTGGCTTTTCAACTTTTGACAAATAATCTGCAGATGGAGCACTGTTAATCCTTAAATGCAAAATAAAATTCTGTTTTTATGATAATGATCCAATTAGAGCGTTGCAAGACTTTGCTCGCAATTCTTAAGATTCTGCGAAATCTAGATAGGTGTGAAATTGCTACACTACCCTAAGGATTTACTAATTAAATTTACTAAATGTAAGTATAATATATTATTATTATTATTATTATTCTTTTTTTATCTCGGTTTACTCGGTGCTGTTTATTACTTGCCCGATGGAAATCAAGGCAAGGTAACCGTTGTAGTTAATTGATGTTAATTTTCACTTAAGAACCTCCTAACTGTATGAACTGTGTTAAGTATAGCAGTTTTTTATAGCGACTTATATAGGTTCTACTGTATATTTATTTCTTGCAGACTTTTGTGGATAGTGCGTGATATCACTCCTGTTATTGAAATTACTAGTATTAGTATCACTTTTTCGTTATTCATCTTTCACATATTTCTAATTTCATGTAATAGGTCTGTATATTTTAATAGCTTTTCCTTGTATGTTTTTTGTAAATTGTACGTGTTTGAGATCGCTATATCCACGATGTATGTTGTTTTTGCAGATTTATCGATTAGTACAAAGTCCGGTTTATTATGCGACATTGGGCGATATGAACAAAATATAGTAAATGCTTATACTTCAATTAATAAAGGATCAAAGATATGTTTTTTAGTTGGTAAAAAATAGACATATGAAAAAGCATTTACTCCACTTTATTCATATGGCCCATTGTCTGTTAAAATAGCTCTATCATAATACAGCTTATGTGTTTTGTTTTCAATTATTGCATTTGGCTTGTATTTATAATGTAGTGTATACTTCCCTATAACACACTGTCTAAGTGCTAGTTCTTGGTACATTACCTGGTTATGTCTGTACTCTGTACAAGTAATCTGTCCTAATGATTGATATTCCGCTATAATATGCTGAATGGTATCGGACTGCGTACGACACAGTCTGCATGTATCATCTGTAAGTGTGTCGTTTTTATTATATTATTACTATTATTATTACTGTTATTATGATTATTATTATTATTGAACCTGGAACCTGTCCAATACACCTACATGCACTGCAGCCAAAATGGCTTGTTATGCTTCCCTAGTTAGTTCTAGCTGGAGTCCATAAATAAGCATTTTTTGCAGTTTAAGGGTTAGAACATGAAATAGTCTCCTTGTCTCTCCTTTTAGTGTTTTTGAATAGCTACGTTTTCATTACTGAAACACTTAACAATCTTTTGTCAATTGATTGGCGTTGTTGGCTGGAAATATTTAATAAACTTACGTTCAGGAAAAATGATTACTGGTTCAGTAAAACAATGTAAAAATAATAAAGACAATAATTAGCAGCGTGAATTGGAGAATTAGCAGAAAAAACAGATTTTGTGAGGTAGAATGTTTCATAAGTTGCAGCATAACATTAGAAGAAAAGAGATCTTAACGTTAGAGACTCATTTTGTTTGTTTTGATATAAAAATCAATATAGAAGAAGGTTTTGGTTTCTAGATTACTTTTACAGTTTTACTAATCAGTGGAATATTTTTCTTCTAATCCCTAGTATTTTTATTTCTTACACCCATGTGCATTCGTGACAGAAATTCTAACTTATAATCTTGATTTGACAAGTTTATAACCAAATAACTAGATTAGAAATTATAAATTATACTACATCTATTTCATAACTGAGCAAACCACAGAGAGAGAAAACTATACCGTGTCCTAACTCTTAAACAACGTCAAAATTATTAGTTAGCGACTCTAGTTCTAGCTACACCAAAAGATTCGTGAACTTTTAGCAAAATCATATGAAGGCAAAGGTTTCGGAGTGGGCCAAGAAGTCCTGGGCTTATCAGATTTGAGACATTTTGAAAATTCTTCTGAAAAGGTTCATACCGAAAAATGTAACATTTACGAATCCACCACACCTTCCTACAAAAATAAATTCCAAGTGAATTTCTGTAATAAGACTATTTGTTAGGGTCAGGGCAGTCAGAGGAGTACTATCAAATTTTTACGTGAACTTGAGAAAAACGTTTTGACTTGTAAGATCATTTGACAATAGAATTGTTTTGCGTATTTTAAACAGTTATAAGGAACCAAGGAGCCATGGCACCACCACAAAGACATTTCATTTTCCAGTTTGAAAAAAACAATTTATACTCTTAAAATCTTCTCCTTTAAAGTCTGACCTTTACCAGAGATTAAAAAATTAAAAATTGTTATTTTATAAATATACTAAACAAGTGAACACCGCGCTTACAAAATGATAAAAATAAAAGTTTGGTGCCAGTCAAAGTGTGGCTTTAATGCTTTTAAGCGGCTGTAGACTTCAGCAGGGGTAGGCGGGTAAGAAAGGGTGTTCGGAGTTAGCGAAATGGTTGAGTCAAACTACAAGTGGCTCCTGCAGTTACCATCGATGCACGGTGCGGGTACGTTGTGTTAGTTACGCTACGCCCGTTTTGACACTTGACATGAAGTGTCAATATATAATAATAAAAATAAATATAAAATTGAAAGTAAATCAGTAAAATATTGTACACATTAATAACAATTGGAATGCATTAAACATTTACAGTAATCACATTAAAGACTTAAAGCATATCACTATTGAGGTTTTTAATGTTATTTCTAAACTGTTTAACATTAACATTGGGTGCATTTCGTGTTGCATCTGGCAACCTATTAAATATCTGAATTTCTTTTTCAAAAATTGATTCGCATGTAGTTTTGTTGCTAACATATGTTATTTGATAATCTTTAGCCGTTCTAGTTCCGTACTGATATATTTCATTATTTTGTATAAAAACGTCATTTAAATATGTCGGTGCTTTTTTCTTAATAACCTTATAAATAAAAATTAGAAGATTTTGAATAATTGTTCGTCGTAGCGGTATGAAATTCAAAGTATTATGTAAGTGTTCAATTGGTATATATCTACTAGACCTTGCAATGACACGCATTCCGCGATTTTGTAGCCTTTGCAGCATCCGTAGCTGAGTCTCGCCCATAAAGAAGACAGAGCTACAATAATCGAAAAGCTATTATTATTTACGCTATGCCCGTATTGAAACTTGAGGCGAAGGGTGAATGTGAAGTGCAATAACAACGCAATACGTGAACTTTTAAAAAATCTTTTTCTGCTTATTCTTTGGAAGAAATGATGGAAATAAAAGAACTTGCAAGATCTCTGCCGGATTTAGATATTTCGAAAACCCAGGGTGTCTCCACTTTGAAATCCAGTTCTAAAGGACAAATCAGAAAATTTAACAGAAATGTTTATTCTCAAAAAAGGATTTGCAATGTGGTACTTAAAATTTTTTATAACCCTCTCCCCTGCATTGAACCGCAAAGCCGTGGTTCTACCACCGCACAATACCATACCAATACTATTAAGAAAACACTTATTTCGTTAGTTAAGTGTCGTTTGATGTTGGTTTGTTACAGTGTTGTTATTTTATCAATTTACGTACAAGTGTACTTTCAAGTTAGACTTGGAATTGTGCTAATATTGAAAAAACGCCGTAAGCGAACGCATGTGTTACGAGATAAATACAGATATGAAACATTTTAAATAGAGTTTTATAGAAAAAGCTTAGAACAGCTTTGTTTGCAGAAGTGTAAAAATCACAACGAAATGAAAGAATATGCATTAGTTACGTCGCCTAACTATTTTTATACATTTCCTTTTGAATACAAATTTGCTTTTCAAGATGTCTTTGGGTGGGTGAGTGAAAACTGGACTCTTAGTTTTTATTACGTAGTGCTTTATGTAATTTTTATATTTGGTGGCCAATATCTGATGAAAAACAAACCACGATTTGATTTAAAAATTCTACTATCATTATGGAACTCTGCCTTAGCAATATTTAGCATCTTGGGAGCTCTTCGTACTATTTCTGAATTCCTGCACACACTAAACAATCAGGGTTTGTATCATTCGATATGTGTACGTTTATATGTTGAACAAGATCGTGTTGTCAACTTTTGGAGTTATATGTTTGTTTTAAGTAAGTTACTAGAATTGGGAGATACGGTCT